>JARYGA010024590.1:0-30000 GCA_030545235.1 Helianthus tuberosus | reverse complement strand
GTTGTTCTATCAGCCCATAAAACAAAGGGTAATTCTTTTGCTCATCTTCCCTTCTAAGCTCCAAGCCTTTTCTTCAAATTGTTGACAATTATCTTGTTTGAGGATTCCGCTTGTCCATTTGCTTGAGGATGTACCGGTGTGGATGTGATCATTTTGATTCCCCAACTTTTGAAAAAGTCAGTAGTCCTCTTACTTATAAATTGAGATCCATTGTCACAAATTATCTCAGCTGGTACTCCGAACCTGGTCAGGATATTCCTTTTTATGAAGGATACTACTTCTTGGTCTCTAACTTGGATAAATGCTTCAGCTTCAACCCATTTAGAGAGATAATCAGTCATTGCCAGCATGAAGACTTTCCCTCCTGGAGCTTTTGGCAATTTTCCTACTATATCCATTCCCCACTTCATGAATGGCCAAGGGGAAACAATAGGATACAGTGGTTCAGCAGGCTGATGTAATATATTACTATGTCTCTGACATGCATCACACCTTCGAGCATATTCTGCAGCATCTATCCTCATCGTTGGCCAATAATATCCTGTTCTTAATACTTTCGAGAATAATGACATGGCCCCAGTATGGTTACCACAATCCCCTTCGTGTATATCCTGAAGCACTTCTTTAGTTTCAGGATCCTCCAAGCACCTCAGATATGGTCTTGCAAGAGATTTCTTATACAAAACATTATTTATAACAGTGAATCTTGATACCTTCATTCTAAAGTCCTTAGGATTTTCATCCTTTGGAATGTGCCCTTATTTGAGATATCTCATGATCGGAGCCGTCCAGGACTTAGGATCCTCCTCAGGATATTCATCATTAGGATCCTGAACACTTACTACCTCCTTATCCTGAAAATCCGTCGAAAGATACAGGACATGTAATATTGGTATTCGGGTTCCTTCCGGTATCCTGACTGATGATCCTAGATTTGCCAACGCATCAGCTTCAGCATTATCTTCTCTTGGTACCTGTTCAAGTGTAAAAACATCGAAATATCCTGCTAATTTTTTGAGAATATCGAGATATTCGATTAACTTCTCACCTTTAACTGCATAGGATCCATTAAAATGATTAGTAATTAACAAGGAATCAACATATACTTGTAAACTCTTGATATTCATGCTCTTAGCCAATTCTAATCCTGCAATTAAAGCTTCATGTTCTGCTTCATTATTAGTGGCAGGAAATTCACATCTAATAGCCTGGGGTAATATGTCCCCTTGTGGCGATTTTAGTAGTATACCCAAACCTACACCTCTTACATTAGATGCACCATCAGTATATAATGTCCAGGATTTTAAGTTTTCTCCTAGCTGTTGCACTTCTAGGTCTACTTCACTTTGAATATCACTACTGAAATCAGCCACAAAGTCAGCTAAAGCCTGAGACTTTATGGCATTTCTAGGTTCATACACTAGATCATATGCACTTAATTTTACTGACCACTTAGCCATCCTACCTGACATCTCTGGTTTCCTAAGCACATTTTTTACAGGATAGTTGGTTTTAACATGAATCCTATGTGTTTCAAAATAATGTCTAAGTTTTTTCGACGCCATAACTAGGACTAATATCAATTTCTCTAAATGAGAATACCTAGTTTCAGCATCTAATAAACTTTTACTAACATAATAAACAGGATACTGCTGACCTTCATGATCCTTTACAATGACAGCACTTACTGCATTCCCTGATACTGCAAGATACAGGGATAATGGTTCACCATCCTTAGGCTTCATCAATATGGGTGCAGTTGAAAGATACTGCTTCAAATCCTGCAAAGCTGCTTCATGCTTCACTCCCCATTCGAACTTCTTGTTCTTCTTCAGGATATCATAAAATTCCTTGTATTTTTCTAAGGATCTTGAGATAAATCTATTCAATGCTGCTACTCGTCCTGTCAGTCTTTGTGTGACAACTCGAAATTTAGAACCTTTCGTTGTGGGACTAGTTAACTTGTTAGTTTAATGATATAAGTGAACATCCTATGTGATTATGTGTTATGTTTATATGTATGCTTGTATGTATGCGACCCGAGACACAAGAACCCGACTCGAGACCATGCGGTCTCGAGTGAATAGTGTAACTGTTGGGCCGGTTGGGCCATGTCCCTCTCCACCCCACTCGAAAACCCACTAGGGTGAACCAACTTAAGAGCTAGTATATAACTCATGCTCCTAGCCATTTTTTCCATTTCTTTGGACAACACACACTCCCCTACACTCTCTCTCTAGAAAACCTTAAACCCTAAAGATCAAACATCACCCCCCCTCTCCTCTCTCTCGGATCAAATCGGCATCAACAAGGAGACTCGGTCAAGCTCATCATCAACACTCAGACACTTCATCTTATTCATCTTCTTTACTATCTCGGTGCCTTTTCACCACCGGTTAGTGATTCACGCTATGTGCTTCTATTTCGGCTTGATGATGATGTATGATAAGGTTATGTGATAATGTGTTTGCTTGTTAAGTTTGATGCATGATGAATATATCTTTCTTGAATGGTCAATATTAAGATTGTTGTTTAATCTATGATGAAGGTGTTGTGTGATAAATGAGGTTTATTTATTGAAAGATGCACATGTTCTTGTAAAACACACATACTCTTAGGTGGATAGGAAGATTGAGGTGAATTAGTGATGATCATGCTAACTTGACAATTAAGTTGTGTAAAGAAATGAATAGGGTATGTAAACATGTTCTTGAATAATCGGATGATGATGCACTAAGCTATGTACGGCATGTTTGGATAATTTGTTTAAAGTATGTGTTTTGAATATGATGAAAACCCTAATGGACATGAACTATTTGAATGCAACATGAACATGATATGAAGATTTGAATTATGTGTTTTGATCCATTTTATTTGAGTATTAGACAACAAAACATGTTTGTGCATTATCATTGGATAGTACATGATATCATGAAATGGTAATTCTATTGGCTAGTACATTGAGGTTCTAGAAGGATCTCCAAATCAGACAAACAAGTCGAGACACCCCGTCTCGACTCGAGACCAACCCAGGACGACTCGAGACCGCGGTTATAATATAGGTTGCGGGTCGAGAACCCCTAGTCTCAACTCGAGACCACACACTACCTGCATAAACAGCATGACCCGAGAGCATGGTTGCGAGTCTTGTTGCGACTTGAGACATGACTCGAGACCGCCTAGTTTCGAGTGATGAACGTATGACCCGAGACCTCCTCAGTTGCGACTCGAGAACTCGTAGACTACAACTCGGGACCGCACAGTTTCGACTCGAGATCCCTAGTCTCGACACGAGACCACGTACACACACCCACTGATTTGGACTTGCACACTGATACGGGCCTAAGTAATTGGGCCGAACATATGGATTGTACGTGTATTGTTATTTGTGTATGTTGTGCACTGATTTGGACTGCCATGAGAAACACTTGTTTGCAACGTGCTAGTATACATGTAGAAAATGTATGTGCGTTACTTGGTTGTACCTGACTTGTGTGATAACCATACTAGGACGTGGTTGACCATAATTAGCTTGATTTGACCCTTCGTTTATCTGCCGAGCAAACCAAGGTGAGTTCACACCCTCTACAAAGCATGGGATTCCCAGGGGTTGGGAATGGGGTTAAGGAACATGGGTTCCTCGTCCTCCTTGGGTAGGACAACATTGGTTCAGGAATGTAATTCCTCGTCCTCGTGGGCAGATAACTCGTACTAGACCAAAACTCTATCACGAAGTCCCTCCTTTTTATATCGACTTAATCGCCGGGCCAATGCCGAGCGGGTCATTAGTTAGATAGCGCTATTTAGGTCTGACAAACCTCACACCGTGCTGCAGAGGACGAGCGTGAACTAATGGATCTGGGGCACGTCAATGCTGATAGACATTGACAGTTTCAGGGCACATAAACATGACTACAGTCAGCAGTCGATATGGTAACGAGTCTAGTGTATACATGGGGTAGCCCCCACGGCCGAAATGCCAGATAACTAACAACGGGTAGCCCCCACGGCTGGATTGCCAGAGTAACCGGGAATAAACAGGTCACGTTTTCAACTATGGGGTAACCCCCACGGCAGGATGCCAGTTAAAGGAAACTGTTTTTGGAACAACTTAAAATGAACACCCAACAATGAACTCACTCAACTTGTTGTTGACTCGTTACTACATGCTTTGCAGGTCAATAGGTACTTAGCTGGAGCTTGCATGGAAGAGAGTCGTTGTGGGACATGGACAGCTGTGTGCCATGTTAAACTTTGAAACAATTAAACCTATGTTTTGGTTTTAACGTTATGCTTCCGCTTGCAACTTAAACTATGTTTTGTTTGAGCACCAATTGTATTGGTTGGATTTTATAATTACTTACATGCTTGTTCAATATGATTGGTGGCTGGATCCTTGTCAGTCACGCCTCCAAGTGGTGGTATTCCGCAGGTGGATTTTGGGGGTGTGACAGATTGGTATCAGAGCCATTGGTTATAGTGAACTTGGTTTTAATAAGGGGAAAAAGTTTTATTAAAATCAGACTATAACCTATACAGTGCTCTACGATCCACAATGACGCTTCACTCCACATGCAAGGCTCGACATCCTAGGTGATATGATCTGTGTATATATTGCCTACTTGTTAGTTACATTGTACATTGCTCATGGTATGCTTGGTTAGTATAACTACTGTTGCTTGAACACGTGTGTGCTTACTCTCTTCTGTCATCGTATTTTCACGAACCTCTCTCACTCACGTTCCTCTTGATGTGAAGATCATGTCTGGACGCGTAAACATGACACAAGCCCAGTTCACGGCTCTGATTAACGAACGAGTTGCTGCGGCACTGGCAGCTGCACACGCAGGAGGTATATCCTGCAGTCCAAACCCATTCTAGGATCTTTAGATCCTACTCTCGTGAACCAACCTTTGTGTTAAACTCTGTCTTTTCTTTCACCCTCGATAGGTCAACATGTTCAGCCACCTGTGTGCACTTTTAAAACCTTTATGGACTGCCGACCAACTACTTTTAGCGGCACTGAAGGAGCAGTGGGTCTCCTCCACTGGTTTGAGAAACTGGAATCTGTGTTCGAAATGTGCGAGTGCCCTGAGGAGCGCAGGGTGAAGTACGCTACCGGTACTCTAGAGGGTTTGGCGCTCATGTGGTGGAATGCTCAGGTTCAAATGTTGGGGTTGGTTGCTGCTAACGCCACCCCATGGAACAACTTTAAGGAGATGATCAAGGAAGAGTATTGCAATCGTGATGAGATTCACAAACTGGAAGTGGAGTTTTTCAACCTCAAGATGACGGGGTCTGAGATTGAAGCTTATGTGAAGAGATCGAATGAACTGGCAATTATGTGCCCTACTATGGTAGACCCTCCCATCAAACGCATCGAACTATTTCTCAAGGGCTTGGTACCAGAAATCCAAAGTCATCTGATTCAGCAAACCTCGCCACTATCCAGCAAGTCGTTCAATTGGCTCACCGTCTCACGGATCAGGCGGTGGAGCAGAATAGGTTACCAAAGCGCATAGGTGCTGCAACAACTTCAGGTGCTCTTGGTGACAACAAACGGAAATGGGATGGAGCTTCAAGTAAAGGTTCGACTTCTGTTCAGTCCCAGTCTCAGCAGAGAAAGACTGGTGACTACAAGAGCCCTAGTCAACAATCATCTGGTGGTCAAAGCCATGGTGGGTACAAAGGGAATCACCCCAAATGCAATCGCTGCAGCCTGCACCACAGCGGGCCATGCACCAGGGGTAACTGTCATCGGTGCAACAAGCCAGGTCAAGCTGCAAAGGATTGCAGGAGCTTATATCCCGCCAATCAGAATCGTCAGCAAGCTCAACAGAACCAACGCCAGCAGCAGCAGTAAGGTGATAACAAAGGGTGCTTTCAGTGTGGAGCTGAAGGCCATTTCAAGAGAGTTTGCCCCCAACTGAACAGGAACCAGGACAACAACAACAACAACAACAACAATAACAACAATCAGGGGAATGGTAACAATGGGAACAACAACAACAATGGTGCCAGGGGGCGGGCGTTCGTGATTGGTCAAGGAGAAGCAAGGAATGACCCCAACGTCGTGGCGGGTAAGTTCCTTCTCGACGACTTTTATGTTACAGTTTTATTTATTCGGGTGCCGATACTAGCTACATGTCACTAGAAGTTAGTCGAATGCTTAAGCGTATTCCAACACCTTTGAACAACAAGCACACTGTAGAGCTAGCAAATGGTAAGAGTTTAGAGGCCACACACGTAGTCAAGGGTTGTAAACTTGTTCTTGCTAACCAAACCTTCTCTATCGACCTCATTCCTATCGTCTTGGGTAGTTTCGACGTTGTCATTGGGATGGATTGGTTATCCCAACACCGAGCAGAGATTCTTTGCAACGAGAATATTGTTTGTATTCCTGATTCCAGTGGTGAACCACTCATGATTCGTGGCGACAAAAGGGGTGCTGTTAAGAACGTCATCTCTTTTCTTAAGGCCCAGAAGTGCTTGCGAAAGGGCCACACTGCCATTTTGGCTCTCGTTACTGACACCTCGGAGAAAGAAAAGAAGATAGAAGATTTTCCAATTGTACGCGACTATCCTGAGGTATTTCCTGAGGAATTACCTGGCCTTCCGCCTCATCGCCAAGTCGAGTTTCAGATTGAACTAGCCCCTGGAGCTGCACCTACAGCTCGTGCACCTTATCGCTTAGCTCCATCAGAGTTGGAAGAACTCTCTACGCAACTACAAGAACTCTTGGATAAGGGTTTTATTCGTCCTAGCTCATCGCCCTGGGGAGCTCCAGTGCTATTTGTGAAGAAGAAAGATGGTACCTTCAGAATGTGCATCGACTACCGGGAACTCAACAAGGTGACGGTGAAGAATCGTTATCCTCTACCACGCATTGACGACGTGTTTGACCAACTGCAAGGGTCAAGCTACTATTCAAAGATTGATCTGAGATCGGGATTTCCCCAGCTGAGTGTCCGAGAAGAGGACGTCTCCAAAACAGCCTTTAGAACTCGATATGGACACTATGAGTTTTTGGTCATGCCTTTTGGACTGACAAACGCACCTGCGATCTTCATGGACTTGATGAATCGAGTGTGCAAGCCTTACCTGGACAAGTTCGTTATAGTCTTCATCGACGACATCCTGATCTATTCTAAGAGTCAGGAGGAACATGAGCGGCATCTACGACTTATTCTGGAACTCCTTCGAACATAACAGCTTTATGCGAAGTTCTCGAAATGCGACTTTTGGCTTCGTGAGGTCCATTTCTTAGGCCACGTGGTGAACAAGGATGGGATTCACGTTGATCCATCCAAGGTAGACTCAATTAAGAACTGGCCTGCGCCTCGTACACCAACGGAAATTCGCCAATTCTTGGGTTTGGCAGGTTACTACAGGAGGTTCATTAAGGATTTTTCCAAGATTGCACAGCCTCTCACCACACTAACGCAGAAAGGCGTTATTTATCGATGGGGAAACGCACAGGAATTAGCATTTCAGCATCTAAAGGATAGACTTTGCAGCGCACCTATCCTTTCATTGCCAGAGGGCACCGACGACTTCGTGGTCTACTGCGACGCATCAATTCAGGGTCTTGGTTGTGTATTGATGCAACGAGATAAAGTTATAGCTTACGCCTCACGCCAACTCAAAGTTCATGAAAGAAACTACACCACGCACGACTTAGAGCTGGGAGCTGTTGTTTTTGCACTTAAGATCTGGCGACATTACCTGTACGGTACCAAGTGCACCATTTACACCGATCACAGGAGCCTCGAGCACATCTTCAAGCAGAAGGAACTGAATATGCGACAACGACGATGGGTCGAACTACTGAATGACTACGAGTGCTCGATCAGGTATCACCCGGGCAAGGCCAATGTTGTGGCCGACGCCCTCAGTCGAAAGGACACCGCGCCTAAGCGCGTGCTAGCTTTACAACTCACTATACAGTCTAGTCTTCCTTCCCAAATACGAGATACTCAGATAGAAGCATTGAAACCAGAAAACGTCAGGGCTGAAGCCCTACGCGGCTCAAGGCAACGATTAGAACAAAAGGAAGACGGTGCATACTACGTGACGGGACGCATTTGGGTCCCACTCTATGGCAACTTGCGAGAGCTTGTGATGGATGAAGCACACAAGTCTCGCTACTCGGTACACCCTGGTTCGGATAAGATGTACCACGATATCAAAACCACGTATTGGTGGCCTAGCATGAAGGCCCACATAGCAACTTACGTCCGCAAGTGTTTGACTTGTGCGAGAGTCAAGTCTGAATACCAGAAACCCTCAGGCCTACTCCAACAACCAGAGATACCGCAATGGAAATGGGAGCAAATTTCCATGGATTTCGTTACTGGCCTGCCTAGATCCCAGCGCGGAAATGATACAATTTGGGTGATCGTGGATCGACTCACAAAGTCTGCGCACTTCCTGGCTATCAAGGAGACGGATAAATTCTCCACTCTAGCAGAAGTATACCTCAAGGAAGTCGTTTCGAGGCACGGGGTGCCCACCTCTATTATCTCGGATCGAGATGCACGTTTTACTTCAGAACTGTGGCAGGCAATGCACAAATCCTTTGGCTCACGATTAGACATGAGCAGAGTGTATCACCCTCAGACGGACGGGCAGTCTGAGCGCACTATTCAAACCTTAGAAGACATGCTTCGTGCATATGTGATCGACTTTGGCAACAGCTGGGAAAAGCATCTACCACTTGTGGAATTCTCGTACAATAACAGCTACCACACCAGCATTAAAGCTGCTCCGTTTGAGGCATTGTACGGACGTAAATGCCGATCACCTCTTCGTTGGGCAGAGGTGGGGGATAGTCAGATCACTGGTCCAGAACATGTGGTAGACACAACCGAACGAATTGCCCAAATTCGACAACGCATGGCGGCAGCTCGTGACCGTCAGAAAGTCTACGCCAATAAGGGCAGGAAACCACTAGAGCTCCAGGTTGGGGAGCGGGTACTACTCAAAGTTTCACCCTGGAAGGGTGTGGTTCGTTTTGGCAAACGAGGCAAACTTAACCCACGATACATTGGACCTTTCGAAATCATCGAGAAAATAGGCAGGGTGGCCTACAGATTGAACTTACCAGCAGAACTCGGTGCAATTCACAACATTTTCCACGTGTCAAATCTGAAGAAGTGTCTGTCAGATGAGACCCACATAGTTCCTCTGAAGGAACTCACTATCGACGAGCAGTTACGATTCGTCGAGGAACCAGTTGAAATCACGGACTGGGATGTTAAGGTCCTCAAGAGCAATAGAATACCTCTCGTTCGAGTTCGTTGGAATTCACGTCGCGGCCCAGAGTTCACCTGGGAACGCGAAGATCGGATGAAACAAAAGTATCCCCAACTGTTCGCAAACAGTACAACCGCTACTGAGGCTGAAGCTACGGAATTTCGGGACGAAATTCCAGGTCAACGGGGGGTGGATGTGACAACCCAGGAAAACCGGGAAAACCATACAACTTAACTAGCTTCCTCAGTGAGTGCTTACCAAATTTTGGGACGAAATTTCTTTCAACTTGGGGATGATGTGACAACTCGAAATTTAGAACCTTTCGTTGTATCTTGATGTAACATGCTTGAACGTTATGGGACTAGTTAACTTGTTAGTTTAATGATATAAGTGAATATCCTATGTGATTATGTGTTGTGTTTATATGTATGCTTGTATGTATGCGACCCGAGACACAAGAACCCGACTCGAGACCATGCGGTCTCGAGTGAATAGTGTAACTGTTGGGCCGGTTGGGCCATGTCCCTCTCCACCCCACTCGAAAACCCACTAGGGTGAACCAACTTAAGAGCTAGTATATAACTCATGCTCCTAGCCATTTTTTCCATTTCTTTGGACAACACACACTCCCCTACACTCTCTCTCTAGAAAACCTTAAACCCGAAAGATCAAACATCACCTCCCCCCTCCTCTCTCTCGGATCAAATCGGCATCAACAAGGAGACTCGGTCAAGCTCATCATCAACACTCGGACACTTCATCTTATTCATCTTCTTTACTATCTCGGTGCCTTTTCACAACCGGTTAGTGATTCACGCTATGTGCTTCTATTTCGGCTTGATGATGATGTATGATAAGGTTATGTGATAATGTGTTTGCTTGTTAAGTTTGATGCATGATGAATATATCTTTCTTGAATGGTCAATATTAAGAATGTTGTTTAATCTATGATGAAGGTGTTGTGTGATAAATGAGGTTTATTTATTGAAAGATGCACATGTTCTTGTATAACACACATACTCTTAGGTGGATAGGAAGATTGAGGTGAATTAGTGATGATCATGCTAAATTGACAATTAAGTTATCTAAAGAAATGAATAGGGTATGTAAACATGTTCTTGAATAATCGGATGATGATGCACTAAGCTATGTACGGCATGTTTGGATAATTTGTTTAAAGTATGTGTTTTGAATATGATGAAAACCCTAATGGACATGAACTATTTGAATGCAACATGAACATGATATGAAGATTTGAATTATGTGTTTTGATCCATTTTATTTGAGTATTAGACAACAAAACATGTTTGTGCATTATCATTGGATAGTACATGATATCATGAAATGGTAATTTTATTGGCTAGTACATTGAGGTTCTAGAAGGATCTCCAAGTCAGACAAACATGTCGAGACACCCCGTCTCGACTCGAGACCAACCCAGGACGACTCGAGACCGCGGTTATAATATAGGTTGCGAGTCGAGAACCCCTAGTCTCAACTCGAGACCACACACTACCTGCATAAACAGCATGACCCGAGATCATGGTTGCGAGTCTTGTTGCGACTCGAGACATGACTCGAGACCGCCTAGTTTCGAGTGATGAACGTATGACCCGAGACCTCCTCAGTTGCGACTCGAGAACTCGTAGACTACAACTCGGGACCGCACAGTCTCGACTCGAGATCCCTAGTCTCGACTCGAGACCAAGTACACACACCCACTGATTTGGACTTGCACACTGATACGGGCCTAAGTAATTGGGCCAAACATATGGACTGTATGTATATTGTTATTTGTGTATGTTGTGAACTGATTTGGACTGCCATGAGAAACACTTGTTTTCAACGTGCTAGTATACATGTAGAAAATGTATGTGCGTTACTTGGTTGTACCTGACTTGTGTGATAACCATACTAGGACGTGGTTGACCATAATTAGCTTGATTTGACCCTTCGTTTATATGCCGAGCAAACCAAGGTGAGTTCACACCCTCTACAAAGCATGGGATTCCCAGGGGTTGGGAATGGGGTTAAGGAACATGGGTTCCTCGTCCTCCTTGGGTAGGACAACATTGGTTCAGGAATGTAATTCCTCGTCCTCGTGGGCAGATAACTAGTACTAGACCAAAACTCTATCACGAAGTCCCTCCTTTTTATATCGACTTAATCGCCGGGCCAATGGCGAGCGGGTCATTAGTTAGATAGCGCTATTTAGGTCTGACAAACCTCACACCGTGCCGCAGAGGACGAGCGTGAACTAATGGATCTGGGGAACGTCAATGCTGATAAACATTGACAGTTTCAGGGCACATAAACATGACTACAGTCAGCAGTCGATATGGTAACGAGTCTAGTGTATACATGGGGTAGCCCCCACGGCCGAAATACCAGATAACTAACAAGGGGTAGCCCCCACGGCTGGATTGCCAGAGTAACCGGGAATAAACAGGTTACGTTTTCAACTATGGGGTAACCCCCACGGCAGGATGCCAGTTAAAGGAAACTGTTTTTGGAACAACTTAAAACGAACACCCAACAGTGAACTCACTCAACTTGTTGTTGACTCGTTACTACATTCTTTGCAGGTCAATAGGTACTTAGCTGGAGCTTGCATGGAAGAGAGTCATTGTGGGACATGGACAGCTGTGTGCCATGTTAAACTTTGAAACAATTAAACCTATGTTTTGGTTTTAACGTTATGCTTCCGCTTGCAACTTAAACTATGTTTTGTTTGAGCACCAATTGTATTGGTTGGATTTTATAATTACTTACATGCTTGTTCAATATGATTGGTGGCTGGATCCTGGTCAGTCACGCCTCCAAGCGGTGGTATTCCGCAGGTGGATTTTGGGGGTGTGACAGATTGGTATCAGAGCCATTGGTTATAGTGAACTTGGTTTTAATAAGGGGAAAAAGTTTTATTAAAATCAGACTATAACCTGTACAGTGCTCTACGATCCACAACGACGCTTCACTCCACATGCAAGGCTCGACATCCTAGGTGATATGATCTATGTATATATTGCCTACTTGTTAGTTACATAGTACATTCCTCATGGTATGCTTGGTTAGTATAACTACTGTTGCTTGAACACGTGTGTGCTTACTCTCTTCTGTCATCGTATTTTCACGAACCTCTCTCACTCACGTTCCTCTTGATGTGAAGATCATGTCTGGACGCGTAAACATGACACAAGCCCAGTTGACGGCTCTGATTAACGAACTAGTTGCTGCGGCACTGGCAGCTGCACACGCAGGAGGTATATCCTGCAATCCAAACCCATTCTAGGATCTTTAGATCCTACTCTCGTGAACCAACCTTTGTGTTAAACTCTGTCTTTTCTTTCACCCTCGATAGGTCAACATGTTCAGCCACCTGTGTGCACTTTTAAAACCTTTATGGACTGCCGACCAACTACTTTTAGCGGCACTGAAGGAGCAGTGGGTCTCCTCCACTGGTTTGAGAAACTGGAATCTGTGTTCGAAATGTGCGAGTGCCCTGAGGAGCGCAGGGTGAAGTACGCTACCGGTACTCTAGAGGGTTTGGCGCTCACGTGGTGGAATGCTCAGGTTCAAATGTTGGGGTTGGTTGCTGCTAACGCCACCCCATGGAACAACTTTAAGGAGATGATCAAGGAAGAGTATTGCAATCGTGATGAGATTCACAAACTGGAAGTGGAGTTTTTCAACCTCAAGATGACGGGGTCAGAGATTGAAGCTTATGTGAAGAGATCGAATGAACTGGCAATTTTGTGCCCTACTATGGTAGACCCTCCCATCATACGCATCGAACTATTTCTCAAGGGCTTGGTACCAGAAATCCAAAGTCATGTGACTTCAGCAAACCTCGCAACTATCCAGCAAGTCGTTCAATTGGCTCACCATCTCACGGATCAGGCGGTGGAGCAGAATAGGTTACCAAAGCTCATAGGTGCTGCAACTACTTCAGGTGCTCTTGGTGACAACAAATGGAAATGGGATGGAGCTTCAAGTAAAGGTTCGACTTCTGTTCAGTCCCAGTCTCAGCAGAGAAAGACTGATGACTACAAGAGCCCTAGTCAACAATCATCTGGTGGTCAAAGCCATGGTGGGTACAAAGGGAATCACCCCAAATGCAATCGCTGCGGCCTGCACCACAGTGGGCCATGCACCAGGGGTAACTGTCATCGGTGCAACAAGCCAGGTCACGATGCAAAGGATTGCAGGAGATTATATCCCGCCAATCAGAATCGTCAGCAAGCTCAACAGAACCAACGCCAGCAGCAGCAGCAAGGTGATAACAAAGGGTGCTTTCAGTGTGGAGCTGAAGGCCATTTCAAGATGGATTGCCCCCAACTGAACAGGAACCAGGACAACAACAACAACAACAACAACAATAACAACAATCAGGGGAATGGTAACAATGGTAACAATAACAACAATCAGGGGGCGGGCGTTCGTGATTGGTCAAGGAGAAGCAAGGAACGACCCCAACGTCGTGGCGGGTAAGTTCGTTCTCGACAACTTTTATGTTACAGTTTTATTTGATTCGGGTGCCGATACTAGCTACATGTCACTAGAAGTTAGTCGAATGCTTAAGCGTATTCCAACACCTTTGAACAACAAGCACACTGTAGAGCTAGCAAATGGTAAGAGTTTAGAGGCCACACACGTAGTCAAGGGTTGTAAACTTGTTCTTGCTAACCAGACCTTCTCTATCGACCTCATTCCTATCGTCTTGGGTAGTTTCGACGTTGTCATTGGGATGGATTGGTTATCCCAACACCGAGCAGTGATTCTTTGCAACGAGAAGATTGTTCGTATTCCTGATTCCAGTGGTGAACCACTCATGATTCGTGGCGACAAAAGGGGTGCTGTTGAGAACGTCATCTATTTTCTTAAGGCCCAGAAGTGCTTGCGAAAGGGCCACACTGCCATTTTGGCTCTCCTCCAAGGATGCCAGCCTCTTCACAACCTCAGGATATTATCCCTACTCGGAGTGTTCAGGGATCTGCTCCCATTTTAGCTTCTAATGATGAAATTCTAACCTTATTTGGAAGTGTGCAGGAACAAGTGAGGCAGCAACAGGAAACAAACCAAATGCTGTTGAGGGAAATACAACTCCTGAAGTCTGGCTCGAGCAGATCTGCTGAGGATATCGTCACTCCACTACAACCCAGAACTCTGAACTTCAGTTCGGCCGTGTACACTAAGGATAATAGGGGGAATATTGTGCCCAGCCTTCCTCAGAATCATACTCCTGAAATACCCTCCTCGATCAGGATGTCAACCATGAGGAGCTCAGGATATGCTTCAGGATATGTGCAAAATCCTCCGACGGGTAACATATCAAATAATAATACTCATGCTGCTAACAATGGTGGATCTTTACAGGATACAGGTGTAACATCAACATTTACTAGGGAGCTTCAGAAGTTGAAGGACATGATATCCAGTGTACCTGGAGTGGTCCAGCCAATCCCGGAAGTATCCCAAGACAGCCACAGGATATCTCGCTTTGCATATCCTATCTGTGATGCTGAGATTCCAAAGAGATTTCAAACCCCCAACATGAAGCTTTATGATGGAACTACGGATCCAGAAGAGCATATTGCCCAGTATAGGGAAAGGATGGAGATTAACCCTATCCCTCCGGAGCTCAAGGAAGCATGCTTGTGCAAGGGTTTTGGTTCTACCTTAACAGGATCAGCCTTGAAATGGCTCTTGAATGTTCCTCCGCGTTCGATTACATCTTTTGCTCACTTAGTGAATTTATTTAATAGTCAGTTTTCTTGTAGTAGAAGCTTAGAAAAACTAACAAGTGACCTCTACAGGATAACACAGGGGCCACAAGAATCCTTGAGAGATTATGTGAACAAGTTCAGCCGGGAATCCTTAGACATTCCGCATCTTGATGTTGCAACAGTTGTGCAAGCTTTCAAGATGGGGCTGCAAAAAAGATTCTCAATTTTACCAAGACCTTGTAATGAACCCATGCAGGAACTTGGATGAAGCTCGGAACAGGGCCCTAAGATATATTCGATTGGAGGACGACAGAAAAATGCAAGAGAGGATGAACTCGTCCAACACCTATGAGTCAACTAACAGAAAGTCAGAATCCTCATTTAAGCCATATCGCCCTAAACCATATGGTAGAAATGAAAACAAGAAAGTGAATGCTACCGAAGACGAGGATCCTGAAGAATATCCTGAGTTATCAGAATATTGCTTTTCTGTTAACATTCCTGAATTAATGTATGCCATGCAGGGTTTAGGAGACAAGGCTAGGTGGCCCCGAAAGAATCAACAAAATGCCGATTGGAAAGATAAGTCAAAATGGTGTGCTTTCCACGAAGATTTCGGACATGTAACTGAGGATTGCATTGCTTTAAGGAAAGAAATAAGCTATCTTCTAAGCAAGGGATATCTGAAAGATCTCTTAGGAAGGAAGAAGAATAAGGGTCAGGATACTGAGAAGGATCCTGAGCGAGCAGCGTCACCTCCCGCGGATGCCAAGATAATCAACTTTATTTCGGGAGGATCCGACATTTGTGGGACTTTGTATTCAGCGGCAAAGAGACATGCGAGAGAAGCTAAGGCCGAAAGGGGAGACAAACCTGTCAGGATGACTACCCTCACAACTGACAAAGTGATCACATTTGATGCTGATGACAGGGATACTGTCCAGGATCCTCATCATGATGCTCTGGTAATAACATTATATGTGGCTAACCATTTTGTACGCAGGATACTGATTGATAATGGCAGCTCCGTCAACATAATCCAACTAGAAACTCTGAAGAGAATGAATGTATCTCCGATGGATATCACTTCAAAGTCCACCGTGCTTGTTGGGTTCAGTGGAGAGGCTAGGAACACGGCGGGAGAGATAAAGTTACCAGTATATGTTGAAGGAGTCAACTCGATACAACGTTTCTGTGTGAATGATTCTCTATCCTGCTATAACATCATACTGGGAAGACCATGGATTCATGATATGAAGGTTGTGCCATCAACATATCACCAATGCATCAAGATCCCTACCCCTTGGGGAGTTATCAAGGTTGAAAGTGATCAGCAGGAGGCGAAAGAATGCTACTCATCCTCGATGAAATCCTCAACCAAGCCTAGTACAGCATAGCAATTAAAGATGCGGGCCCAGGATATCGTGGAGGATTCGGAGCAGGATGTGAAGAAAATTATCCTGGATCAGGATAATCATGATATCTCGGTGCTCGTAGGAACCAATATCCCTCAGGATATTGAAGAGCAGTTAACTAACTTTTTGAAATGCAGGATGTCAACGTTTGCATAGAAGCATGAGGATATGACTGACATATCCAAAGACATTATCACTCACAAGCTTGGAATCGACAGATCATTCAAGCCTGTTCAGCAAAAAAGGAGAAATATGCTCCTGAGCGGAATACGATTATCCAAGAGGAAGTTGAAAGATTGTTGAAGTCCAGGATGATTAGAGAAGTCAAGTTTCCAAGATGGCTAGCAAACGTAGTCGTGGTACAGAAGAAAAATGGGAAATGGAGAGTCTGTGTAGACTACACAGACTTGAATAAGGCTTGTCCTAAAGACCCAATTCCTCTTCCTCACAGTGATGCAATGGTGGATGCTACTGCCGGGCATGAAATGTTGACCTTCATGGATGCATCCTCAGGATTTCAGCAGATTCAAATGGAGCCTTCTGACCAGGAGGATACTGCCTTCATGACACCAACAGGTATTTATTGTTAAACGGCTATGCCTTTTGGTTTGAAAAATGCAGGTGCAACATACCAGAGATTGGTAAACATGATGTTCAAAGACAAGCTGGGGGACACCATGGAAGTATACATTGACGATATGGTGGTAAAATCAAAGAAAGCTCAGGATCATCTCTAGGATATTAAAGGAGCATTTGATATCCTGGATCAATATAACATGAAGCTAAATCCTGCTAAGTGTCATTTCGGAGTGGGGGCAGGAAATTTTCTAGGATATATGGTGACCAAAAGAGGAATAGAGGCGAGCCCGGAGCAGATTAAAGCCATCTTGGATATTAAATCACCCTCAAATATGAAGGATGTTCAAAGATTAACAGGGCGAGTGGCAGCATTAAACAGATTTATTTCAAGATCCTCAGAGAAATGCAAAGAGTTTTATGATATCCTGAAGAAGAACAAGAAATTCGAATGGGGTGAGAAGCATGAAGCAGCGCTGCAGGATTTGGAGAAATATCTTTCAACTGCACCTCTACTGATGAAGCCTGAAGATGGTGAACCACTATCCCTATACCTCGCAGTATCAGGGAATGTTGTAAGTGTCGTCCTTATAAAGGATCATGAAGGTCAGCAATATCCTGTTTATTATGTTAGTAAAAGTTTGTTAAATGCTGAAACTAGGTATTCTCATTTAGAAAAATTGATACTAGCATTAGTTATGGCATCAACGAAACTTAGACATTACTTTGAGACACATAGGATTCATGTTAAAACAAATTATCCTGTCAAAAATGTGCTTAGGAAACCAGAGATGTCAGGAAGGATGGCTAAGTGGTCAGTAAAGTTGAGTGCTTATGATTTAGTATATGAACCTAGAAATGCCATAAAGTCTCAGGCTTTAGCTGACTTTGTGGCTGATTTCAGTAGTGACATTCAGGATGAGGTAGACCTAGAAGTCCAACAGTTAGGAGAATCCTCAGGATCCTGGACATTATATACTGATGGTGCATCTAATGTAAGAGAAGTAGGATTGGGAATACTACTAAAATCGCCACAGGGGGACATATTACCCTAGGCTATTAGGTGTGAATTTCCTGCTACTAATAATGAAGCAGAGTATGAGGCTTTAATTGCAGGATTAGAGTTGGCTAAGAATATGAGTATCAAGAATTTGCAGGTATATGTTGACTCCTTGTTAATTACTAACCATTTTAATGGATCCCATGTAGTTAAAGGTGAGAAATTAATCGAATACCTCGATATTCTCAAAAAATTAGCAGGATATTTCGATGTTTTTACACTTGAACAGGTACCAAGGGAGGATAATGCTGAAGCAGATGCCTTAGCAAATTTGGGATCATCAATCAGGATACCAGAAGGGATCCAAATACCAATATTACATATCTTATATCCTGCAATGAATCCTCAGGATAAAGAAGTAGCGGGTATTCAGGATCATGGAGCAGAGTATCCTGAAAAGGATCCTAACTCCTGGACGGCTCCAATCATGAGATATCTCAAGGAAGGACACATTCCCGGAAATGAAAATCCTAAGGCATTTAGGATGAAGGTATCACGATTCACTATTATAAATAATGTTTTGTACAAGAAATCTCTTATAGGACCGTATTTGAGGTGCTTGGAGGATCCTAAAGCCAAAGAAGTACTTCAAGATATACATGAAGGGGATTGTGGTAACTACACTGGGGGAAGATCATTGTTCTCGAAAGTGTTAAGGACAGGATATTATTGGCCAACGATGAGGAAAGATGCTGCAGAATATGCTCGAAGGTGTGATGCATGTCAAAGGCATAGTAACATACTACATCAACCAGCTGAACAGCTATATCCTGTAACTTCCCCTTGGCCATTCATAAAATGGGTGATGGATATAGTAGGTGTTATGGGTGAAATTCTGAGCCCATATCCTGGAAAATATCTTGATCTATATCTTATTTATGTAGTATCTGTTTACATCCGGGATGCTGGTTCAGGATATTGGTAACATCCTGAACGGTATCCTCGGGATTACTAATGGATTATGTGCAGGTACGTGGGTTAGAAGCTAGCAACGTTCACAAGACTTATTCCGCGGAAGACTCAGTCCAAGTCGTTCAAATGAAGACGTTGAAGCCGTATTACTCGGTCCATAACGTTCATAATGGAATATTCGGAGTAGCCCATATTTGTAGGGATTATTGTTTGTAATTCGTTACTATAAATAGGTGGGTATACCAGATCAACTAGGACATCACAATCACACTCGCTACACTCTAACACTTGCTCTCGAGTAATTCTTACTTTCATACAAAGGCATTGTAACACTTAGCGATCTGGTCCATATCCTGCACTGTATCCTGAAGTTTATAGCAATAAGAAGAACAAGGCAGCTGCGATTGTCAGCTCCCGAGGTTTTATGCCGGCGATCTAAACTGATCAAGGGCTTTCCTCGTACATCTCGTGTCATTTCCTTTACTTTTTGCTCATTGTTTGCTCACTGTTTGATCGTAAATACAGCTCAATATCCTGAGCTGTATCCTGAATACTGATTTTCTAAATAATTCAACAAGCATATTTTCTATACACTTTCTAGCACACTACCTCACATTACTAATTTGATCACTAAATTGCTTCGGTAATTTTTGACCAAAACAATTTGGCGCCCACCGTGGGGCAAGTGGTGCTCTATTTACTAAAAATTTTTGGTAAATCGCTAATCGGTTATCTATTTTCAAAACTTTTTGCCACATTGTCCATAATGGCCTCAAGATCAAACATGAGTTCCTCTACTGTGTCTGCTACGACTTCTGCTACTACTGGTTCGGTGCTTCCACCACCTCCTCCAAGAATGCCAGCCTCTACACGACCTCAGGATATTATCCCTACCCGCAGTGTTCAGGAATCTGCCCCTGTTTTAGCTTCTAACGACGAAATTTTAACCTTATTTGGAAGTGTGCAGGAACAAATGAGGCAGCAGCAGGAAACAAACCAAATGCTTTTAAGGGAAATACAACTCCTGAAGTCTGGCTCGAACAGATCCGCTGAGGATATTGTCACTCCATTACAACCCAGAACTTTGAACTTCAGTTCAGCTGTGTATACTGAGGATAACAGGGGGAATATTGTGCCCAGCCTTCCTCAGAATCACACCCCTGAAATACCATCCTCGGTCAGGATATCGACCATAAGGAGCTCAGGATATGCTCTAGGATATGGGCAAAATCCTCCAACGGGTAACATGTCAAATAATAATAATACTCATACTACTAACAATAGTGGATCCTTGCAGCATACAGGTGTGACATCAGCACTTACTAGGGAACTCCAGAAGTTGAAGGACATGATATCAAGTGTACCCGGGGTGGTCCAGCCGATCCCGGAAGTGTCTCAAGACAGCCACAAGATATCTCGCTTTGCATATCCTATCTGTGATGCTGAGATCGCAAAGAGATTCCAAACCCCCAACATGAAGCTTTACGACGGAACAACGGATCCTGAGGAGCATATCGCTCAGTATAGGGAAAGGATGGAGATTAACCCTATCCCTCCGGATCTCAAGGAAGCATGCTTGTGCAAGGGTTTTGGTTCAACCTTGACAGGATTAGCCCTGAAATGGCTCTTGAACGTTCCTCCACATTCGATTACATCTTTTGCTCACTTAGTAAATTTATTTAATAGTCAGTTTTCTTGTAGTAGAAGCTTTGAAAAACTAACGAGTGATCTCTACAGGATAACACAGGGACCTCAGGAATCCCTTAGGGATTATGTGAATAAGTTCAGCCGGGAATCACTAGACATTCCTCATCTTGATGTTGCAACAGCTGTGCAAGCTTTCAAGATGGGGCTGCAAAAAGATTCTCAATTTTATCAAGACCTTGTAATGAACCCATACAGGAACTTGGATGAAGCTCGGAACAGGGCCCTAAGATATATTCGGTTGGAGGATGACAGAAAGATGCAAGAAAGAATGAACTCATCAAACACTTATGAGTCAACTAACAGGAAGTCAGAATCCTCATTCAAATCATATCGGCCTAAGCCATACGGTAGAAATGAAAACAAGAAAGTGAATGCTGTCGAAGACGAGGATCCTGAAGAGTATCCTAAATTATCTGAATATTGCTTTTCTGTTAACATTCCTGAATTGATGTATGCCATGCAGGGTCTAGGAGACAAGGCTCGATGGCCTCGAAAGAATCAACAAAAAGCCGATTGGAAAGACAAATCAAAATGGTGTGCTTTCCACGAAGATTTCGGACATATGACTGAGGATTGCATCGCTTTAAGGAAAGAAATAAGCTATCTTCTAAGCGAGGGATATCTTAAAGATCTCTTGGGAAGAAAGAAGAATAAGGGTCAGGATACTGAGAAGGATCCTGAGCGAGCAGCATCACCTCCCGCGGATGCCAAGATAATCAACTTCATTTCGGGAGGATCCGACATTTGTGGGACTTCTTATTCGGCAGCAAAGAGACATGCAAAAGAAGCTAAGGCCGAAAGGGGAGACAAACCTGTCAGGATGACTACACTTACAACTGATAAAGTGATCACATTTGATGCCGATGACAGGGATATTGTCCAGGATCCTCACCATGATGCCCTGGTAATAACGTTATATGTGGCTAACCATTTTGTACGCAGGATATTGGTAGACAATGGCAGCTCCGTCAACATAATCCAACTAGAGACGCTTAAAAGAATGAATGTATCTCCAATGGATATCACTTCAAAGTCTACCGTGCTTGTTGGGTTCAGTGGAGAGGCTAGAAACACAGTGGGAGAGATAAAGTTGCCGGTGTACGTTGAAGGAGTCAACTCGATACAACATTTCTGTGTAATGGACTCTCTATCCTGCTATAACATTATACTGGGTAGACCGTGGATTCACGATATGAAGGCCGTGCCATCAACATATCACCAATGCATCAAGATACCTACCCCTTGGGGAGTTGTCAAAGTTGATAGTGATCAGCAGGAGGCGAAAGAATGCTACTCATCCTCGATGAAATCCTCAACCAAGCCTAATGCAGCATAGCAATTAAAGACGCGGGCCCAAGATATCGTGGAGGATCCGGAGCAGGATGTGAAGAAAATTATCCTAGACCAGGATAATCCCGATATTTCGGTGCTCGTGGGAACCAATATCCCTCAGGATATTGAAGAGCAATTAATTAAATTTTTAAAATGCAGGATGTCAACGTTTGCATGGAAGCATGAGGATATGACAGGCATATCCAAAGATATTATCACTCACAAGCTTGGAATTGATAAATCATTCAAGCCTGTGCAACAAAAAAGAAGGAAGTTTGCTCCTGAGTGGAATGCGATTATTCAAGAGGAAGTTGAGAGATTATTGAAGTCCAGGATGATCAGAGAGGTTAAGTTCCCGAGGTGGCTAGCAAATGTGGTTGTGGTACAGAAGAAAAATGAGAAATGGAGAGTCTGTGTAGATTACACAGACTTGAACAAAGCTTGTCCTAAAGACCCATTTCCTCTTCCCCACATTGATGCAATGGTAGATGCCACTGCCGGGCATGAAATGCTGACTTTCATGGATGTGTCCTCAGGATTTCAACAGATCCAAATGGAGCCTTCCGACCAGGAGGATACCGCCTTCATGACACCAACATGTATTTATTGTTATACTGCTATGCCTTTTGGTTTGAAAAATGCAGGTGCAACATACCAAAGATTGGTAAACATGATGTTCAAAGACAAACTGGGGGACACCATGGAGGTGTACATCGACGATATGGTGGTAAAATCAAAGAAAGCTCAGGATCATCTCCAGGATATCAAAGGAGCATTTGATATCCTGGATCAGTATAACATGAAGCTGAATCCTGCTAAGTGCCATTTTGGAGTAGGAGCAGGAAAATTCCTAGGATATATGGTGACCAAAAGAGGAATAGAAGCAAGCCCGGAGCAGATTAAAGCCATCTTGGATATTAAATCACCATCAAATATGAAGGATGTTCAACGACTAACAGGGCGAGTGGCAGCATTGAATAGATTTATCTCAAGATCTTCAGAAAAATGTAAAGATTTTTATGATATCCTGAAGAAGAACAAAAAATTCGAGTGGGGAGAGAAGCATGAAGCAGCCCTACAGGATTTGAAACGATATCTCTCAACCGCACCTCTGTTGATGAAACCTGAAAATGGTGAACCACTATGCCTGTACCTTGCTGTATCAGGGAATGCTGTAAGTGTCGTTCTCATAAAAGACCATGAAGGTCAGCAATATCCTGTTTATTATGTTAGTAAAAGTTTGTTAGATGCTGAAACTAGGTACTCTCATTTAGAAAAATTAATACTAGCATTAGTTATGGCATCAACAAAACTTAGACACTACTTTGAGACACATAGGATACATGTTAAAACCAATTATCCTGTAAAAAATGTGCTTAGAAAGCCAGAAATGTCAGGCAGGATGGCCAAGTGGTCAGTAAAATTGAGTGCTTATGATTTAGTATATGAACCTAGAAATGCCATAAAATCGCAGGCTCTAGCTGACTTTGTGGCTGATTTCAGTAGTGACATTCAGGATGAGATAGACCTAGAAGTTCAACAGTTAGGAGAATCCTCAGGATCCTGGACATTATATACTGATGGTGCATCTAATGTAAGAGGAGTAGGATTAGGAATACTACTAAAATCGCCACAGGGGGACATATTACCCCAGGCTATTAGGTGTGAGTTTCCTGCCACTAATAATGAGGCAGAATATGAAGCTTTAATTGCAGGATTAGAATTGGCTAAGAGTATGAATATCAAGAATTTGCAAGTATACGTTGACTCTTTGTTAATTACTAACCATTTCAATGGCTCCTATGCAGTTAAGGGTGAGAAGTTAATCGAATACCTTGATATTCTCAAAAAATTAGCAGGATATTTCGATGTTTTTACACTTGAACAGGTACCAAGGGAGGATAATGCTGAGGCGGATGCCTTAGCAAATTTGGGATCATCAATCAGGATACCTGAAGGGACCCGAATACCAATATTACATATCTTGTATCCTGCGACGAATCCTCAGGATAAGGAAGTAGCGGGCATCCAGGATCCTGGAGCAGAATATCCTGAAGAGGATCCTGAATCCTGGACGGCTCCAATCATAAAATATCTTAAGGAAGGACACATCCCCGGAAATCAAAATCCAAAGGCATTTAGGATGAAGGTATCACGATTCACTATTATAAATAATATTTTATTTAAGAAATCTCTTGCAGGACCATATTTGAGGTGCTTGGAGGATCCTGAGGCCAAAGAAGTACTTCAGGATATACATGAAGGGAATTGTGGTAATCACACCGGGGGCAGATCATTGTTCTCGAAAGTATTAAGGACAGGATATTATTGGCCAACGATGAGGAAAGATGCTGTAGAATATGCTCGAAGATGTGATGCATGTCAAAGACATAGTAACATACTACATCAACCAGCTGAACCATTATATCCTATAGTTTCCCCTTGGCCATTCATGAAGTGGGGGATGGATATAGTAGGGAAGTTACCAAAAGCTCCGGGAGGAAAAGTTTTTATGTTGGCTATGACAGATTATTTCTCCAAGTGGGTTGAGGCTGAAGCATTTGTCCAAGTTAGAGACCAAGAAGTAGTATCCTTCATAAAGAGGAATATCCTGACTAGGTTTGGAGTGCCAGCGGAGATCATTTGTGATAATGGGTCCCAGTTTATAAGCAAAAGGACTACCGACTTTTGCAAGAGTTGGGGAATCAAAATGATCACATCTACTCTGGTACATCCTCAAGCGAATGGACAAGCTGAATCTTCAAACAAGATAATAGTGAATAACTTAAAGAAGAGACTTGGAGCCAAAAAAGGAAGATGGGCAGAGGAATTACCCTTTGTTTTATGGGCTGACAGGACAACGATAAAAAATGCAACCAGCCAAACCCCATTCCCCTTAGTATTCGGAGCGGAGGCGATGATTCCAACGGAAATGGCGATACCTACTGCAAGATCTATCTTACAGGATCCTGAACAGAATCCTGAAGCCTTATGTCAAGATTTGGATACTATAGACGAAAAAAGAGACGCAGCAAGGCTAAGGATGGCAGCATATCAGCAAAGAATATCCAGAGCATATAACAAGAACATAAGGACTAGAAGATTTCGAGTTGGTGATTGGGTGCTAAGAAAAGCTTTTCAAAATACCACTAATCCTGCCGATGGCAAGCTAGCTCCTAAATGGGAAGGACCTTATGAAGTCGAGTCTGAAGCAGGGAAAGGAGCATATCGACTCAGAAATATGGAAGGGGATATGCTACCAAGATCCTGGAATGCAATACATTTGAAGCTCTATTTCAAGTAAGAGTAGAATTTATTTTCTATCTCGGAATGGTATGTATTCTATTTTTAAATATATTTTTGTTTATTGTCTTGAACCCACTACTGACTTAAGCATCGGAGGGGTGTTAGCCAAGCTAACACCCACCTTAGTTTACAATTGTTTTGCAGGATATTCTTCAGGATATAACTCCAAGATATATGCTCAGGATAAGTCGAAATATTAGAGGATTGGCCCCCTCTCTCACGTTTAAGGGACCCTGGTCCCTTCACAGGTTTAAAGGTATTCACCTTTCTTTCGAATTGGGTTTAAACACCTCGCCTGGAGCGCAAGTTATCTAGGTATAGTTCAAGGTAGCGGGACCAGTTCATGTAAAAGTGGCTGACAATTTCGTTACTGTTGGCTATATCCTGGATCCTAAAGGTATATGAGGATTGATCACCCTCTCTCACGAAAGAGTATTTTCATACTCTCAAAGGTTTAAAGGTTTTCACCTTTCTAAGGATTGGAGTTTATACACTCTCGCATGTAGCGCATGAAATTTAGGGTTTATCCCCAGATATCGGGGTTTATCCCCAGCGTATTAAGGGTCTATCCCAAGTATGCTAAAGATTCATTTCAGGATATCAGGGGTTTTGCCCCAGGGTATGCGGAATTTACTTAAGACAAGGTATAAATGCATTTGCGTTTCTGTGTCAAACACAGGGGACATACATTATACTGTTCAAAGAATGGATCCAAGTTCACAAGTATGCACTGGGGACAAAACTTATAATGAAGGATTAAAATTGGTTCTGTAAGAATCTCTGGTATGATCTCTCAGGATATCTTTCAGGATAATTTGTAGGTTATATTTTAATATCCTTATTAAGATATCTTTCAGGATACCTTTCAGGATACATCTATAATATATATTCCTAAAAGTGTACAAACCAAACAAT
The DNA here is from genome assembly GCA_030545235.1 of Helianthus tuberosus. Taxonomy (NCBI): domain Eukaryota; kingdom Viridiplantae; phylum Streptophyta; class Magnoliopsida; order Asterales; family Asteraceae; genus Helianthus; species Helianthus tuberosus. Next base: position 3,799 of record JARYGA010024590.1, on the reverse strand, counting down.
TTTTACAACTACGATTTTCATAACAATCACAACAGTAATAAGGTCAAAAGAGAAGTTATATTATTAACATACCAAAAGATGTGCTCTTAGTTTCACCTCAAAACAAGGCCCATCCACTAAGAGCACTAATAGTTCATTACCATATTTACCCAACAGTTGAAGGCTTCATCTCAAACCGAGACCCATCCACCTTCAACTGTTGTATTGTTCAAAAAGCATGCAGGAAATGTAAATTGTTCAGGTGCAGGAAAGTAAAGTGCGGAAAAGTAAATTGTTTTTGGGACTACAAACCAACATTCAAATTCAAAAAGGTGGGCTCTGGCCTTGGCACGTATATCCGTCATCGCCCACCTAAATGCCCTCACACAGCGGCATCACCTCCAACCTTCTCAGGCTTCTCAGCACCAGCATCCTGACCAGCATCCTGCGCAGCATCCTGGCCAACGTCCATCTCAGCATCAGCTCCAACATCCTTCTTGTCTCCAGCCTAGACCACCACCTCTGCTGACTTAGAAGACTCGCCAGCTTCAGCAAGAAGGGGCACAGCTTTGCCTCCGAGCTCCTTTAACTTGGCCACCCAGGATTCAACTGGCCAAGACGGACAAACAAGGCCCGTCTCCTTAGCCCCGTAGGCCATCTTGATGCGTGCTTGTAACAGGGAGATAATAGCAGAAGCCTTGATTCCCTCCTGGAAATTGACCAAGGCTTGATCATGATCCATTTGAACGGTGGCAAGTTTGACCTCAGCGTCTTGGGTGACCTTCTTCAGCAGGCTTTCGTAGTGTCGGGTCTTCGCTTCAGCTATGGCGCCTTGGTCAGCAACGGTGCTTTCGAGCTGTTTGATCCTGGCTTCATGAAGTGCCACAGTACCACAAGCGTCATTGTACAAATGGAGCAAATGCTGGAGGCCCTGCACATCAATTACAGGTATAAAGTTAGAATGTATGTTGACCAAGATATCCTACCAAGATATCCTGTTAGGATATATGTGCAGGATATACATAAAGGATATGCATCAGGATATTACCTTGTTAAGGAAGGATGTCATTGGCTCTAAGGAATCAGAGAAGCTGAGTTCATCATAGGAGAACCCTTCTGAGCCCGGAGCACTGACTTCAAGACCCTTCCTCTTTTTCGCTGTGGAAGCACGGGTTCTTGGATTGGCCTTGGGAGCCGGGAGTGGCTTGGAGCTAGTAGCAGCAGGAGTCTCCTTCTTGACTGTGGTTGGAGTTGGATAGCTGTCAAGTTCATCAAGGTCTAGATAGACTGGGACTTTGCTGGAATCTGCACACAGGGAGTAAATTCTAAATCCCTCCTATGAATAACAGATAAAAAACATATGTGTGCAGGATATCTTGCAGGATCCTTACCAGACATGTTGGCACTGGAAAGAGGGCTTGGAGTCGGTGGAGATGGATTGAAACTTCTCTCTGCCTCTGGAAGGAGTCTGATGGCGTCTATTCTTTCTTGAGAATTAGCAAGAGGAGGTGCAATCTTCCTGAAATCAGCTACACAAAAATGAAAATTTGTTAGTTCAGAATATGAGACAGGATAAGAGACAGGATCATTCTTAAACCCTAAGTCCTACCCTTTCTTAACCATCTCATCGGATAATCCGTTCCACCAGGGATTGAATCCCTTTTTACGAAGAAAAACTTGGATTGCCAACCATCCTCGTTCCTGGTGGCACGAAGTATCAATGGGGGACCGGAACTAGAATAAAACAGAAACTTAGATGAGCCATGGCATCTAAGCTTGTAGGCTAAAGGGAGATCATGGACGGAAAGGTCAGGTATGTGGTTTCTCTTGATTTGGTCAAGAACAGACAAAACACGCCAAAGCATTGGCATGGTTTGGCTGAAAGAAATTTTGGTGATATTAAAAAACTCGGTGATGAAGTCCGGAAAGGGGAATCGTAACCCTAAGGTAAAGGGGAAAGCATTGAAACAAATCCACTCGTTGGAAACCATATCTGACCGGATTTCTCTATCAAAAGGTCGGAAAATAGTTCCTTCCGGAAAGATACCGGAGGATTTTAAGGCCGACAGATGAGCACTGTCAAAGGTGCATGTTTCATTCTCCGGTTCTTGGAGAAGATTCTGTTGGATGAATGTGGGAGCAGAATCGCCTGAACTGGACCTCATTTGCCTCGGCATTTGGTCGCCTGAGTTCTTGCCGGAGAAAGATAAAAGATGGTTATGAAGATGAGAGAGAGAATATTACCTTTTTCTTGTCGATTGTGGGTAAAAAAGGAGATGAGGATGAGAAGATATAGGGTATGATGAGTAAATATAGGCCGATGGTTGAAAGCTGTCACATCAATAGTCTTATCTCTTAATTGCCTTGGCCACCGTGAAAAAATGTAACCGTTAGGATATCAAACGGTAACATTTTTGGGGACAATTGTTATGGGTGAAATTCTGAGCCCATATCCTGGAAAATATCTTGATCTATATCTTATTTATGTAGTATCTGTTTACATCCGGGATGCTGGTTCAGGATATTGGTAACATCCTGAACGGTATCCTCGGGATTACTAATGGATTATGTGCAGGTACGTGGGTTAGAAGCTAGCAACGTTCACAAGACTTATTCCGCGGAAGACTCGGTCCAAGTCGTTCAAATGAAGACGTTGAAGCCGTATTACTCGGTCCATAACGTTCATAATGGAATATTCGGAGTAGCCCATATTTGTAGGGATTATTGTTTGTAATTCGTTACTATAAATAGGTGGGTATACCAGATCAACTAGGACATCACAATCACACTCGCTACACTCTAACACTTGCTCTCGAGTAATTCTTACTTTCATACAAAGGCATTGTAACACTTAGCGATCTGGTCCATATCCTGCACTGTATCCTGAAGTTTATAGCAATAAGAAGAACAAGGCAGCTGCGATTGTCAGCTCCCGAGGTTTTATGCCGGCGATCTAAATTGATCAAGGGCTTTCCTCGTACATCTCGTGTCATTTCCTTTACTTTTTGCTCATTGTTTGCTCACTGTTTGATCGCAAATACAGCTCAATATCCTGAGCTGTATCCTGAATACTGATTTTCTAAATAATTCAACAAGCATATTTTCTATACACTTTCTAGCACACTACCTCACATTACTAATTTGATCACTAAATTGCTTCGGTAATTTTTGACCAAAACAGTAGGGAAGTTACCAAAAGCTTCAGGAAGAAAAGTCTTTAGGCTAGCAATGACGGATTATTTCTCTAAGTGGGTTGAAGCTGAAGCATTTGTTCAAGTTAGAGACCAAGAAGTAGTATCCTTCATAAAGAGGAATATACTGACTAGGTTTGGGGTACCAGCTGAAATCATTTGTGATAATGGGTCCCAGTTTATAAGCAAGAGGACTACTGACTTTTGCAAAAGTTGGGGAATTAAAATGGTCACGTCTACTCCGGTACATCCTCAAGCGAATGGACAAGCTGAATCCTCAAACAAGATAATTGTCAATAACCTGAAGAAGAGACTTGGAGCTAAAAAAGGAAGATAGGCAGAAGAATTACCCTTTGTTTTGTGGGCTGATAGGACAATGGTAAAGAATGCAACCGGCCAAACCCCATTTTCCTTGGTATTTGGAGCGGAAGCAGTGATTCCAACGGAAATGGCGATACCTACTGCAAGATCTATCTTACAGGATCCTGAACAGAATCCTGAAGCCTTATGTCAAGATTTGGATACTATAGATGAAAAAAGAAATGCAGCAAGGCTAAGGATGGCAGCATATCAACAGAGAATATCCAGAGCATATAACAAGAATATAAGGACTAGGAGATTTCGAGTTG
>JARYGA010024589.1:0-43941 GCA_030545235.1 Helianthus tuberosus | reverse complement strand
TGAAACTATTAGAACTAATACTAACGGTGAAATGTATTAATAAGTTCATATGAACTTCAAATTGTTGTAATGTAAATCATGACATTAAACTCTATAGGTTGCTACTAGTTTGCACACTTTGGTTTAAGCACGATAATGTGATGAGTTGAGAATTTAAGAAGAAGTTGATAAAGAATGGAAGTGTAAAGTATGTGTAGTTGTCCGGTTAAGAACGGGTTAAGGTGATGTGGAAAGCATAATGAAAAGGTATGTATTGACTCGTTATGGACGGGTCAATTAAGACGAGAATGATGGATTATGATAATGGTCGAAACTTTAACCCGTTATGAACTGGTCGGATGGACTATATGTTTGATATTGAAGGAACGATATGTACAATCTAGGTAGACTGAATTATCGAAAGAATGTGAAAAAGGATTTCTAGAAATGATGCTCTTAAAGTTATGACTATACTAATGGTAAGCCGATTTTGATGAAGCAGGTTTCGGGGACGAAACCTCCATTAAGGGGGGGGGGGGGGTTGACTTGTAACACCCCAAATTTCGTATGACATGTTATAACGTTTTTTATCGCAATAATTGACTAGAATAAATGGTAAACATATATTTTTTTTTTACCATTTTTTAAAGTTTTATAAACTTTAGCAAACTCAAAATTTCTATCCATGTATGAGGTTTTATTTAGTTAGTATGTAGTAAAAGGAAAAATGGCATGTTATGATAAGATGAGGGACTGAAAATGAAAAATTGTGTAATTAAAACACTTAATAAAAATGTCCAGGATTAGAGTGGGTGTGGGTGTGCGATCGCAGGAGAGACCAGGGGAAACTCTTTCCCTCAAAACCCTAACATCCTAAATTCAGTCAAATTGAAAGTGAAATCAATGGTTAATCCAATGCATGAGTCAGGAATGTTCATCCCCTAAGTGAATTTCATATCTAGTAAGTTTAATTTCATGTTTTTATGAAATCTCATGAAATGGGTTATGTGAAATTTATGATCTTTGTATGAAATCGAACCTAAATGTTAGATGCTATGATCAAATAGTGGCTATATTATGTGCCATTTGGATTGTATTGGTAGTTGGGGTAAAACCCACTTGAAATTTGTAAGATGGTGAAATTTAGTAAAGTTATGGATGAATTGGATAATGTTGAAATTAAACTCATGTTATAGAAGGTGTTTAAATAGGTAATTTGATATGAATCATATGAAGTATAGTTATGATATTGATTGTACATATTTAGGTTAACCCATTGATGATATTAGGATGAATGTGTTGTAAATACTTGTACATTATGCTTATTAGAATGTACGCACACCATGTGTTAGATGAAATGTCTAGGTGAAGTTAGAATGAGAGATATTTAGAAAAGATTGGATGAAAACTAAAGCTGTCCAGAAAGTTACAGCCGAATGTAAGCGGCTGTAACTGGGTCAAATCTTGTAAAAAACTGATGTTTATTGAGTTTGTGATGAACTCCCAGGAAAAACCTTTCAAACCCAACTGGAATTGCATTTTTTCGACGAAAAATGAATGTTTTATGAATTTTTTCGTATCAAAGGTTCAGGTTGCGTTTTCTGGCAAAAATTGCAGCCCATTACGAATGTCATAACTCAATTTAGGAATTGAGTTATGATCTCAAATTTTTACTGTAAGTAGCCTCAGGTGATTAGAAAAATCTCCCACTGAATTTCGTCAATCGGATAAACAAGGAATTTTAAATGAATTTTTCCGTAAGCTGAAGTCAGAAGTGACGAATCTGATTGCAGCTTAGTAAATGAATTTTTATAGGTTTTTGGTAGAGATTTAGACTCTAAAATTTTAACACAAGGATAACCCCTCCGAGGGGCACGTCACATAAAAAGATTGTAATTTTTGCAAGTTCGTAAGTACAGTAAACGGACGTCCCCAAACAGCCTATTTTCAGTGAAATAAGTTATACATGTTAGTGTATGAATGATTAATGCAAGTTGAATATGAAATTATGCAAATGTATGCTCGTTATCAAGTACAATGATGTATGCTAACAAGAATGTGTTGATGATAACCTGAAAGCGTAGGACCATGTCAACATGGACACGAGCATGGAAGGGCAATGGGTCAAAGGTAAATACGGAAGCTATGCATGAACTCGGACGCACGAGGTAAGTGATTTCCGTGATCACTTCTTATATTGTTTAAGTAAGGTAGCGTTAGTTAATTGAGCATGATGATGATTGAAGTTTGATATGGTTTTGGTTGTATGAAATCGGTAATTTAGCTAAGTAGACCGAACGGGACAATATAAAGTTGTAATGATATGACGGATTGATGTCTAAGTAATGCTACGTTATTGTAACCGGGTAATGGGTAGAATATCATATAAGAGGGCTAATCAAGAAACGGAGACGCAAATTATAGACAAAAGACTCGGTTGCGAGTTATAACTAATGAATAAACCAATTTGTGAATGGAATTTTATTAACAAAGTTTGATTTGGTAGGATTGAATGAAGTGAATGAGTCTAGCGCATACCGAGTATCGGGTGAGTAAATCCCAAGTACGATACTCCAAATAATGTAAAAGTGTTATAGTTATAACGTTCATGTGAACCTTAAGTTTAAACATATGAGTTGTTTACTAAAAACATGAACGGGTCGAATAATTCGTAATTGACTATTTAGTTGAAGGCACATAAGTTAAGAATCTTTCCCTAGTTCGGATGTTAGAAATTGAGTCTTATGATAGAGGACTAATTTATGTAGGAAGAAACTGGATGCAAAACGGATCAAAAAACGAGAAAGTTATGTTCGTTTTGTGTAGATTAGCGTTCTTGGAAATTGCTGCATTCAGCAACAAACTTTCTGGAATTTATGGGGCGTCGCGCCACGCGACAGCAAGGGCAAGGAGCCGTCGCGCGACGCGACGGCATGCAGGTTTGACAAATTTTTTTTTTCTAATCTATTTCGCTTTGCGGACTCGTTTAAACATGTTTTATACTATGTAAGACTAATTGTTTTATGATTTATGAATTGTTGATCATGAGTAAAAGTTATGAGACTTCGGGTAGTACAAGTACGGGTTATTTACATGTTAGAGATGGAAGTTATAGGTGAACGTGTTTAAAAATGAGTAAGTATGCGTTACATTATGTATTAAATTGTTATTATGAAAAGTTGTGAGTATCACATGTTAGTATAAGTATATGAGGTTAAGTGGTAAGCAGGAACTCGTAGGTATGTGCGTGTGTATGAATGTAAGTTGATATGAATGTATGTAGGAAAGGTTTCATTACGATTTGAGTAATGACACTTGCTAATGATTTTTATTGAGTATGAAATGAGAACGCAGGTACACTATAACGGTCCATAAGAAGGTTCAAGGAATTGGAATCCATGATTGTACATGGAAAGCTGATTAGTAAATGATTAGCACGAGAAGAAGGAATACGGAGTGGTTATTTGATTGAGTATGATTAACTTAGGAATGACGTCATCAAATTTTAATATTATGTATGTATGTATGTGGTGAATGCAGGTTGCGCGAACATAACATCATTATGAAGAATAGGACAATTGGAGATCGAGTCAAGAGCAAAGATTGTACGGGAAGGATCGGTCACATGGTTTGACAAATATGGGTCTTGAAGCATTAATATAATAGAACTTGGTAAATCCTTTTTAATGAGTGTATGAAATTTTGTATTTGGACTTTCCTGTAAGTATTATGTCTAATAAAGAATGAAATTTTGGGCTCATATTTTCCGCTGTGTCGTATTTTAAGTTATTACAAGTTAGTCTTACAGGGAATTGTTCATAATACGAACAGGTCATGCCCGAATTTTGTTAAATAATAGTATGATAATATTACATTTTGGAATGTGAAATTTGGGCGTTACAAATAGAGTACAAGTTGATAAATATCTTAGATGACACTGTTTAGGGGGAGATGACTGTGAAGGTGTTGCCCGACAATGAACTTCTTTGGTTAGACCAAATTCGGGATTTTTTCCATCATCCCACAGAGTATAGATTAGCTAGATTGCTAATACACGTACAAGTGCGCATCCTTCCCCCTTGCGAAACCCACAACTATTGTGACTCCCTCTAGAGAAAGGATTATTATTCTCTCCAGTGAAGAGTCTGTTACTTCTTATGGCGAGCGACTCATTCGTAGACCCCGTTCGACGGGTGATGGTGTTGGTGGGGACCAGCCTAGGGGGTCTGGTGATTATGTTGATGTTATGAGAGAGAGAGAGAGAGAGAGAGAGAGAGAGAGAGAGAGAGAGAGAGAGAGAGAGAGTTATCAAGTCATCTTTGGATACGTATGCTGCTCCTTCTTGTGTTGAAGGTGGATAAAAAAATGTCCCTCAAGCTGTCGTGCAAGTGCCACCGAAGTCAGGGTCCAGTAAGCACTCTACGAGGGGAACTCATCTTGATTATGTTGTGGTTTCTGACACGCTTTGTTATCTGGACGTAGGTGAAGGTCATGTTGAAGGTGGATCAAAAACTGTCCCTCAAGCTGTCGTGCAAGTGACACTGAAGTCAGGGTCTAGTAAGCACTCTATTAGGGGAACTCATCTTGATTATGTTGTGATTTCTGACACGCTCCGTCGTCTGGGCGTAGGTGAAGGTCATGTTACGAACGGTTTTGGGGATGATCAGGCGACCATATTATAGATTCTGAAAAAGAAGGTGTTGGAGGAGACTAAGCGTAAGCTTGATGCAGAGGCCGCTTTGAAGGTGTCGACAAAGTAAAGGAAGTTACTAAAACATATTGAGGGGTCTACTCCCTCTAAAGGAGAGATTGTGTGTGCTGTGATGACTTAATCCGAACCATATATGGCAGAGAAGGCATGCCTAAAGATTGGGACAAAATTATGTCGGCCGTAACACCAAAAGTAGCAATCCATCTTTTTGGAACAACTTTATCTTGCAACATAAGACGGTATTAGTCTCGTCGTAGTGAGCGCCTATGGGTTTTTGTTGTGACTAGTATGCGATGTGAGAATAAATATTGGTCGGGGATAGTGTAGTAAATGCTTAAGCAATTATGTAGTTGAAAAAACTGAATGTCCCAGTCTCTATGGGGAGGAGGACTTAAAAAATCTTAAATAGATTACTTCATAGCATTAAACGTTCTTCATCATGGCCCTTTTTCGTTGGCATTGCTCGTCGGTCAACAACCTCGACCCTCATTTGGTGATCAAAAGCTCTATCTGATGGATAATGAATTGAAGTAAAGTTCCATTGGATTCAAGTTTTGTTTTCATCTTTATCTATCAATATAATGTAGTTATTCTTAGTGTAACTATACGGTAAAAATGAGGGTAAGGATGTGAATGCTCTAACATATTGAAGCAAGAATGAGCTTTATACACCGAGTTTGATTATGTTTGTGATTTTAAACAAGCATATTTTTAAATAGAAATAATAGTATTTATATCCTACGATTTAAACTACATTATAAGTATTCTAATTTATAAAAATATACAAATATATATGCATTATGTTACAAGGATTGTTATATATATAAATAAATATAAAAAATACCTTGATGATATATATATATATATATATATATGTAAATAATACACAAGTCGAGCTTGAGCATAGATTAGTTTGGTTAGGTTACCTTTAACTGAACCAATACGGGTCGGGTCACTTAAATCGGTCAGCTAAATTCTTGAAGTTAGGTTGTGTTCAGTTTTCAAAGTAATTTGTCCATGTAAATAACTTGTGTTTAAAAGTATTAGATTTAATCCAACATAGGTGTAGGAAATAGGGGTGTTCTTTGGGTTCTTTTTCGGGTTTCGGGTATCTAAGGTCAGGTTGTTCAGGTTTTCAAAACTAAAAATTTAATCCAATAACCAAACCATTCTAGGTTTGGTTTCTTCGGTGTTCGAGTTTTATCGGGTCGGGTTTCAGGTTAGTATAGTTTTTAGCAGATGTGAAACTGGATTGAAACTTGAAAGTCATATGGAGTTCGATTACGAAACTGTGAAAGTCATGTTTCATATGGAGTTCATTTACGAAACTTGATTGCAAGGTTGCAACAGGTTTAGGGTCTAATACTCTGATCATCGATGTAGTTTTAAACAAGTAAATATATATAAATATAATATAGTATATGATCAATATCAATGTATATTATTATAAAGGATATCAATTATATAAATATATAAATTGGGACTTGACTTCGAGGTAGGATTTATCTGGATTTAAATTTGATCTTTAAAGTTGTTCGGGTTTTCGGGTTAACCTGAAACACCAAAACTATATCCATTAACCAAACCGTTTAAAGTCAATTGGGTTCGGGTTTGCTATACACTGGGTTCGAGTAATTCGGGTATGATATATAGTTTCTTGGGTTGAGTGGCATCGAGTCGCGTTTCAGATAAAATGAACACCCCTAGTAGGAAAAGAAAGGTTGCTAGTTAATATACTTGTTTTCAAAAGTGTTAGACTTAATCACACATAGGTGTAGGAATACAAAGGTTGCTAGTTAATATACTATGTTGTAGATTATTATAGTGTGTTGGGATTTGTATTATGTTATCCAACATGGTATGAGAGTAGTTAATAAATATAGCATTACCTGCTCTGATACCATAATGGATAATTAATACAAATTCTAAACTTTTTTTAAAGTTTTTAGACACTATATAAAATATAAATTTTAGAAATTCCAGATTGTTGCAAAAATAAAAGAAAATGGTTGACTAGGGATTGCAGTAACACCAAAAAATAGCGATCCATCTTTCTGGAACAAGTTTATCTTGCAACACATGACGGTGTTAGTCTCGTCGTAGTGAGCACCTATGGGTTTTTGTTGTGACTAGCATGCGGTGTGAGAATAAATATTAGTCGGGGAATAATGTAGTAAATGCTTAAGCAATTATCTAGTTGAAAAAAATGAATGTCCCAGTCTCTATGTGGAGGAGGACTTAAAAACATCTTGAATAGCTGACATCATATCATTAAACATTCTTCATCATGGGCCTTTTCGTTGGCATTGCTCATCGTCTACAACCTCGACCTTCATTTGGTGTTCATTAGCTCTATTCGAAGGATAATGAACTGAAGTAAAGTTCCACTGGATTCAAGTTTTGTTTTCATCTTTATTTACCAATATACTGTAGTTATTTTTAGTGTAATTATAGGGTAAAAATGGGGGAAAGGATGTAAATGCTCTAACAAATTGAAGCAAGATTGAGCTTCATACACCGAGTTTGATTATGTTTGTGATTTTAAACAAGCATATTTTAAATAGAAATAATAGTATTTATATGCTACGATGTAAACTACATTATAAGTATTCTAATTTAGAAAAATATACACATATATATGTATTATGTTACAAGGATTGTTATATTTATAAATAAATATAAAATATACCTTGATCATATATATGTAAATAATACACAAGTCGAGCATGAGCATAGATTAGTTTGGTTAAGTTAGCTTAAACTGAACCACTTCGGGTCGGGTTGATTAAATCGGTCAGCCAAATTCTTGAATTCAGGCTGTGTTCAGTTTTCAAAGTAAATGGTCCATGCAACAAACTTGTGTTTAAAAGTGTTAGATTTAATCCCACATAGGTGTAGGAAATAGGGATGTTCTTCGGGTTGTTTTTTGGGATTCGGGTATCTAAGGTCAGGTTGTTCAGGTTTTCAAAACTAAAAAATTTATCCAATAACCAAACCATTCTAATTTTGGTTTCTTCGGTGTTCGGGTTTTATCAGGTCGGGTTTTGGGTTAGTATAGTTTTAACAGGTCTAGATTTCAACTTCTTAAGTAAACAAATGTAAAACACCTTCGGATTTCAAATAAAGAGTAAAAGATCAAAGTTTAAGCAGATGTGAAACTGGATTGAAACTTGAAAGTCATATGGAGTTCGATTACGAAACTCTGAAAGTCATATGTCATATGAAGTTCAATTAAGAAACTTGATTACAAGGTTGCAACAGGTTTAGGGTCTAATACTCTGATCATCGATGTAGTTTTAAATAAGTAAATAAATATAATATAGTATATGATCAATATCAATCTATATTATTATAAAGGATATCAATTATATAAATATATAAATTGAGGATTAACTTCGAGGTAGGATTTATCTGGATTTAAATTTGATCTTTAAAGTTGTTCAGGTTTTTGGGTTAACCCGAAACACCAAAACTATATCCATTAACCAAACCGTTTAAAGTCAATTGGGTACAGGTTGCTATACACCGGGTTCGAGTAATTCGGGTATGATATACAGTTTCTCAGGTTGGGTGGCATCGAGTCACGTTTCAGATAAAATGAACACCCCTAGTAGGAAAAGGAAGGTTGCTAGTTAATATACTTGTTTTTAAAAGTGTTAGATTTAATCCCACATAGGTGTAGGAATACAAAGGTTGGTAGTTAATATACTATGTTGTAGATTATTATAATGTGTTGGGATTTGTATTATGTTATCCAACATGGTATGAGAGCAGTTAATTAATACAGCATTAACTGCTCTGATACCATAATAGATAATATAAATTCTAAACTTTTTTTTAAAAGTGTTTAGACACTATATAAAATATAAATTCCCGATTGTTACAAAAATAAAAGAAAATGGTCGACTAGGGATTGCAGTAACACCAAAAATAACGATTCCTCTTTCTGGAACAAGTTTATCTTGCAACACATGACGGTGTTAGTCTCGTGGTAGTGAGCACCTATGGGTTTTTGTTGTGACTAGCATGCGATGTGAGAATAAATATTGGTCGGGGGATAGTGTAGTAAATGCTTAAGCAATTATCTAGTTGAAAAAATTGAATATCCCCGTCTCTATGGGAAGGAGGACTTAAAAACATCTTGAATAGATGACTTCATAGCATTAAACCGTTCTTCATCATGGGCCTTTTCATTGGCATTGCTCATCGGTCTACAACCTCGACCTTCATTTGGTGTTCATAAGCTCTATCCGAAGGATAACGAATTGAAGTAAAGTTCCATTGGATTCAAGTTTTGTTTTCATCTTTATTTACCAATATAATGTAGTTATTTTTAGTGTAATTATAGGGAAAAAATGGGGGGAAAGGATGTGAATGCTCTAACAGATTGAAGCAAGATTGAGCTTCATACACCGAGTTTGATTATGTTTGTGATTTTAAGCAAGCATATTTTAAATAGAAATAATAGTATTTATATCCTACGATGTAAACTACATTATAAGTATTCTAATTTATAAAAATATACAAATATATATGTATTATGTTACAAGGATTGTTATATTTATAAATAAATATAAAATATACCTTGATCATATATATGTAAATAATACACAAGTCGAGCTTGAGCATAGATTAGTTTGGTTAAGTTATTTTAAACTGAACCACTTCGGGTCGGGTCGATTAAATCGGCCAGCCAAATTCTTGAATTTAGGTTGTGTTCAGTTTTCAAAGTAAATGGTCCATGCAAATAACTTGTGTTTAAAAGTGTTGGATTTAATCCCACATATGTGTAGGAAATAGGGTGTTCTTCGGGTTGTTTTTCGGGTTTCGGGTATCTAAGGTCAGGTTGTTCAGGTTTTCAAAACTAGAAATTTTATCCAATAACCAAACCATTCTAGGTTTGGTTTCTTCGGTGTTCTGGTTTCATCGGGTCGGGTTTCGGGTTAGTATAGTTTTAACGGCTCCAGATTTCAACTTCTCAATTAAACAAATGTAAAACACATTCTGATTTCAAAAAAAGAGTTAAAGATCAAACTTTAAGCAGATGTGAAACTTGATTGAAACTTGAAAGTCATATAGAGTTCGATTACGAAACCGTGAAAGTCATATGTCATATGAAGTTCAATTACAAAACTTGATTACAAGGTTGCAACAGGTTTAGGGTCTAATACTCTGATCATCGATGTAGTTTTAAATAAGTAAATATATATAAATATAATATAGTATATGATCAATATCACTTTATATTATTATAAAGGATATCAATTATATAAATATATAAATTGGGGATTGACTTCGAGGTAGGATTTATTTGGATTTAAACCTGATCTTTAATGTTGTTCTAGTTTTCCGGTTAACCCGAAACACCAAAACTCTATCCATTAAACAAACCGTTTAAAGTCAATTGGGTTCGGGTTTCCTATACACCGGGTTTGAGTAATTCGGGTATGATATATAGTTTCTCGGGTTGGGTGGCATCGAGTCGCGTTTCAGATAAAATGAACACCCCTAGTAGGAAAAGAAAGGTTGCTAGTTAATATACTTGTTTTTGAAAGTGTTAGATTTAATCCCACATAGGATTTGGAATACAAAGGTTGGTAGTTAATATACTATGTTGTAGATTATAATAATGTGTTGGGATTTGTATTATGTTATCCAACATGGTATGGGAGTAGTTAATAAATACAACATTACCTGCTCTGATACCATAATGGATAATTAATATAAATTCTAAACTTTTTATTAAAGCGTTTAGACACTAAATAAAATATAAATTGCAGATTGTTACAAAAATAAAAGAAAATGGTTGACTAGGGATTGCAGTAACACCAAAAGTAGCAATCCATATTTCTGGAACAAGTTTATCTTGCAACACAAGACGATGTTAGTCTCGTCGTAGTGAGCACCTATGGGTTTTTGTTGTGAGTAGCATATGATGTGAGAATAAATATTGGTCGGGGGATAGTGTAGTAAATGCTTAAGCAATTATGTAGTTGAAAAAATTGAATGTCCCCGTCTCTATGGGGAGGAGGACTTAAAAACATCTTGAATAGCTGACTTGATATCATTAAACGTTCTTCATCATGTGCCATTTTCGTTGGCATTTGTCGCAACCCCCGATCCCACTTCCCCGGGAATGGGCGGTAGCGAGCCAGTTTCGGTGGTATCTCGTATTGTCTAATTTGGCAGCGGAATTTTTCATCCGGACCGTAGTTAGAAAATATTTGATCAGAGTAAAATACCACCTTTTCATAGTATTAAACAAATGGGTTAAAACCCAAGTTCATAGTACACACATTTTCATAGGAATAAATCCTATTTATTTAATAAAAACATCTATTTTATTTTTAGGTAACTTTATTGCCACTTTTCCAAGCCTTCAGTGCTGTCCAGATGGCTTCTATTTGGCTTTCACATTTTGTTACATGAAACGTGTTTAAAAACCATTTGTCAGTGGAAAATACTGGTGAGTGAATCCCAGTTTAATCAAGTATAAGTAAAAACCCAGTGTACAGTATTGAGGGCGATCCCGCAATTATATTTGTTTCCAAGACATAACAATTAACATCCATGGTACTGTCGAACCCGACTTGTGGAAATGTTACTCCTTGACCAGGTGGTAACAAATTTTGTATACAAAACCCCAACATACTCATCATAATTGTATTCTTACAAATACCCAATAACTGTTATTCGCATGGAAAAGTATTTAAGGTTTTGTAAAATAGTTAACAAAAAGGTTTACAAAAAGGGGATCAACTCACATTGCTGTCTTAGATTTTCCGTAAGGATTTCCTGGTGATAATCTAAAATTTACACAAATGCACACGCGTTAGTATAATAACCCATTTTAACATTAGTAATACCATCCCCGAGACTGCATTCCAACGACTACGTCGGGCAGAACCACGACAGCCGTTACGGAACCCTAGATCAATCGGGCAGCGTATCTAATACGTATCCAGGGGTTATAATACTTACAACGGAGCAGAACTTCGCTAATTAGGGGGTATAACACCCGAGTATTATGCCTAATATTCAGAAATTCGCTTAAGAAAGAAAGAAATGAACGACGGAAAACGAAAACCCGATGCTTTCTTATATAGGGTCTGATCTCGGTCCTCTCGCGGCCCGCGTAACACAAGGCAAGGCCTTATGCGGCTCGCGTTGACTCCAGGTCAACGTGTAGCTTGTCCGGGTCACTATCTAGCCTCGCCGGGTGTTGGGCAACGTGGCGGCCCAGGGTAGTGCCACCTTTTAAGCTTACGCGGCCCGCGTAAGGGTTGGGGTGGGGTTACGCGGCCCGCCTCAACTTAAATTTTTAGTTTTTAGTTTATTTTAAATGCTAAACTATATTTCGGGCTCGATTTTCACATATGGGTGTATTTTAGAACATTTTGGGATATTTTAAAATATACTAGGGTGTCGGAAATATTTATAAGGGTGGCCGTTTATTGAGGATTGTTACATCCTCCCCACCTTGTTTTAGAGCTCGTCCTCTAGATCTACTAGAACAAGTGTGGATATTTCCTTTGCACTTTAGATTCAAGCTCCCATGTGTACTCAGGTCCTCTTTTGGAGTCCCACTTCACTTTGACCAGAACTAGTCTCTTATGCTTGAGATTCTTGACTTTCCTATCTTCAATCTGTAGAGGCCTTTCTACAAACTTAAGTTGTTCATTTACCTCTATATCTTTAAGAGGTACTACCAGTGATTCATCAGCTAAGCATTTCTTGAGATTAGATACATGAAATACATCATGTATTCCTGCCATTTCCTCTGGCAGTTGTAGCTGATAGGCTACAGGTCCTATTCTTCTAATAATCTCAAAAGGTCCATTATACCTGGGACTTAGCTTTCCTCTTTTGATGAATCTTACCACTCCTTTCTAAGGAGAGACCTTCAACACTACTTTGTCTCCTACTTGAAATTCCAATGGCTTGCGTCGGTTATCGGCATAGCTCTTCTGTCGATCCCGTGCTGCTTTCAGTCGTTCCTTGACTTGAATAATCTTGTCGGTTGTTTCTTGCACTATTTCAGGTCCAGATAGTTGCTTTTCCCCAATTTCTGCCCAACAGACTGGGGTTCGGCACTTTCGTCCATAAAGTGCTTCGAATGGTGCAGCATTGATACTTGTGTGATAACTATTATTTATAAGAAAATTCTATTAAAGGTAAGTGATCATCCCAATTACCTCCGAAATCAATTACACAAGCTCTAAGCATGTCCTCCATTGTTTGAATTGTTCTTTCGCGTTGTCCGTCTGTTTGAGGATGATAAGCTGTGCTTTGATTTAACTTGGTTCCCATTGCCTTTTGGAAACTTGACAAAAAATGAGAGGTAAATCGGCTATCCCTATGAGAAACGATTGATAAAGGAATTCCATGTAATGAAACAATTTCATTTACATATAATTTAGCTAATTGTTCCATACTGAAAGTTTCCTTCATTGGTAGGAAATGAGCTGACTTGGTTAGCCTATCTACAATCAACTAGATTGTATCATTTCCTTTCTTTGTTTTGGGTAATTTAGTAACAAAATCCATTGTTATCAATTCCCATTTCCATACTGGCATTTCTAGTTGCTGTAACAAACCTGAGGGTTTCTGGTGTTCAGCTTTAACTTGTGAACAAGTTAAACATTTAGAAACATAGGCTGCTATGTCCTTTTTCATTCCTATCCACCAGAAATTTTTTCTTAAATCCTGGTACATTTTATCACTTCCTGGATGCATTGTATACTTAGACTTATGGGCTTCTTCTAATATATGATGACGTAGGTTTCCTAATTTAGGTATCCACATTCTCTTTTCATGGAATCTCCAAATTCCATCTGTTCCTTGTTCTAATTCCTTAATCACACCTTTTAATTTTTCAGTATCATCCTTGATTACTGATTCTTGTGCTTTTCTGATTTGTTCATTTAAATCTACTTGTAGATTTAATTTAAGAGAACGTACCCTTTTTGGTTTTTCATGATACTTTCGGCTTAAAGCATCAGCCACTACATTTGCCTTTCCTTCATGATACCGGATATCACAATCATAGTCGCTAAGCATCTCCATCCAGCGTCTTTGTCTCATATTCAACTCCCTTTGCCCGAAAACATACCTTAAACTCTTATGATCGGTGAATATGGTAAACTTACTACCATAAAGGTAATGTCTTCAAATCTTAAGAGCAAAAATTATAGCTCCTAATTCAAATCATGGGTTGAATAATTCTCTTCATGATTCTTAAGTTGCCTAGATGCATAAGCTATAACCTTTTGGCATTGCATCAATACACATCCATAACCTAATTTAGAAGCGTCACAATAGACTACAAAGTCTTCAGTTCCTTCTGGTAACGCTAATATGGGTGTATGGGTTAATTTATGCTTAAGAATTCTAAATGCTTCTTCTTGTTTTGGTCCCCATTCAAACTTAATGGATTTACAGGTTAACTTAGTTAAAGGAATGACTATTCTAGAAAAAAACTCGAATAAATATCCTATAATAACCGGCCAATCCTAAGAAACTTCTAACCTCAGTTGGTGACTCAGGGGTTTTCCATTTAATAATCGCCTCGATCTTTGTTGGATCCACATGAATTCCTTCATCGTTCACTAAGTGTCCAAGAAATTGTACCTGTTCTAGCCAAAACTCGCACTTTGAAAATTTAGCATAAAGATTTTCCTTTCTTAATAGACTTAAAAGTGCGTGCAAATGCTTTGCATGATCTTCCCTATTTTTAGAATAAATGAGAATATCATCTATGAAGAGGATTATGAATTTATCCAAATATGGCTTACATATTTTGTTCATCATGTCCATAAATGCGGTTGGGGCATTGGTTAAACCAAATGGCATGACAGTAAATTCATAATGGCCATACATTGTTCTGAATGCGGTCTTAGGAATGCCCTCTTCCTGTACCTTTAATTGATGATATCCTGACCTTAAATCGATTTTAGAGAAAAATCGAGCTCCTTGCAATTGATCGAACAGATCATCGATTCTCGGTAATGGGTATCGGTTCTTAATCGTGACTTTGTTCAATTCATGGTAGTCAATGCACATACGCCTTGATCCGTCCTTCTTTTTAACGAACAGTATCGGCGCTCCCCATGGCGACGAACTTGGTTCTATGAATCTTTTTTCTAGCAATTCGTCTAATTGTTTATTTAATTCCTGCATTTCTGCGGGTGCCAAATGGTAGGGTGCTTTGGCAATTGGTGCTGTTCCTGGTAGCAGATGGATTATGAATTCAACCTCTCTGTCTGGTGGTAGTCCTGGTAATTCTTCTTGAAATACATCTGAAAACTGAGACACTACTGGAATGTCTTTTAATTCTTTTCCTTTAGTGTTAGTGATTATAGAAATCAAATACACTATAGAACCTTTTCTTATATAGCTTGCAGTTTTCATCACAGAGATGAATTTCGTGGACCTAGAGGGTTTATCTCCTTTTATTGTGATCTTTTCACCTTTTGGTGAATTTACTTGAATTGACTTTTGATCACATAAAATACTAGCTTTATTGGCTATTAACCAATCCATTCCTAAAACAATATCAAATCCTGCCAGATTTATAGGATAAAGGTTTGCCCTAAACTTCTGATTTAAAATTTCTACTCATGCTCCCTGCAAGAATTCAGAAATCCTAACTGTTTCTCCATTAGCTGTCTCTACGAGACATTCTTGTGGTAGTTTAGTTAATGATTGATTTAGAAGTTTACAAAACGAAGTATTAATAAAACTTTGGTTCGCACCAGAGTCAAATAATACTTTAGCAAATATATCATTAACTAAAAACGTACCAGCTATCACATCTGGAATCATCTTGGCTTCATCTGTAGTCAGAACAAATGCTCTAGCATTTTTAGTGTTCCAGTTGTTCACAGCTGGAGCCAATTTTGGACAATTCAGCTTGATGTGACCTTTTTCTCCACAGTTGTAGCATAGTCCATTACTGGATTTTCTCCTGCAATCTTCTTCCTTGTGTCCCGGCATCTTGCAGAAATTGCAAAGAGTGGAGCATTTTCCCGAATGCTTTTTCTTGCAGACCTTACAGAAAGGTGCAGAGGTAGAACCCATATTCCTACGATTGTAATTCCTAGAACGGAATTCTTGAGTAAGCCTTTGGGTTAGGTTTCTCCTCTGGTCTTCTTCTCTAGTACGGATTAATTCATCTGTCAAGGTATTCGCTAGTTCTACAGCTTCTTCTATAGTTTGAGGTCAAGCTGCCTTAACTACATGTCTAATCTCTCCGATTAATCCCCAGATGTAACGGGAGATTAATACTGGTTCAGGTGATGCAAGGGTTGGTACTATTCTAGCATATTCAAAGAATATGGTAGTATAACCCTTACTATCTACCCCGGTCATTCTTAAGTTTAGGAACTTATTCGCTATCTGTTCCTTTTCATTAGGAGGGCATAATTTCCTTTCTACCATATTCTTAAATTCCTCCCATTCCATGTTGTATACCCTATCCTATCACTTCCTCTTGACTGGAGGATAGTGTTACACCATTCTAAGGCTGAGTTCTTAAACATATTAGAAGCAAACATTATTTATCTTCTTCAGCACATTTGCTTATTTTTAAAACAGCCTCAGTTTCTCTATCCAGCGTAGGGCTGCAATGGGTCCTTCATTGCCCGAGAATTCTATTGGTTTACAAGACCAAAATTCTTTGTAAGAACAACCATAAGGCATGGTTCTTCTTCTTTTGGGAATGAGCGCTTGAAGTACGGGTCCATTGTTCACGCTGTTTTCTGGTTCGATTGGTCGCTTACTGCTATGCTTACTTTTATTATTCGTTTCTTGAATCGTTTGAATAATAAATGGCATTGCATTTATGATTCCTTGTGCCACTATATGTTGAACAACACTATTATCCATTTGGTTTCTATTGTTATTGATGCTCGGATTCTCATTAACCACGTTAATGTTACTCTGGTTATCGTTATTCAGATTTCCTTGATTTTCTTCGTCGGCCATCTGAATTTTAAACATTTACCCCATATTAATATCACAAAATAATAGCTAAGATAGTCAATCACATGACACGCAATTTAGCCAAAAGCGTCGATCATTGCGACTTTACTCTATTCATCTGCTATATATCT
This sequence comes from Helianthus tuberosus, assembly GCA_030545235.1. Classification (NCBI taxonomy): domain Eukaryota; kingdom Viridiplantae; phylum Streptophyta; class Magnoliopsida; order Asterales; family Asteraceae; genus Helianthus; species Helianthus tuberosus. Next base: position 27,138 of record JARYGA010024589.1, on the reverse strand, counting down.
ATTACACACCAGTACTGAAATAAAATTACAATACCAACTAAAATAAATAATAGTAGGCATCCGTACACACATATTTTATTTTATTTTTATTTTATTATTTTATTATTATTACTATTACCGTCTCCTACCATCACAATTACGGATATGGATTCATCCAAAAATCCATATTGCGCTCGTCGTATTTCCATACGAGTCGCTCTCCCAGCTGACGCATTCTCTCACTGCTTTCTAAAATTTCCTCACCAAATGTCCTAAGTTCTTGTACGTTTTCTACACTCATTGGGGGTGCAGGTTCTAGGATTGGGTTCGAAATCTGGGCTGCGGGTTCTTGATATGGGGGTGTAGGTGCCTGAAATCGGTAAGGATCTTCTAAAATCTCCCTAACGTATTCATCATGGTAATAGGGATCTAAGGCTCCTATGTTTTGCATGGGTGTGTCTTCATGTATCGGGTAGCGTTGCACATAGTCCCTAACTTCATCCCACCAGGGATCGTAATTTGGGTCTAGGGGGTTTGGTGCAGCTATCCTAGGGATTTCTTCCGGATTGAAGTCATGCATCTCTACTTGGTTTTCAGGGTTTTCTATCTCCATCGGTTGGTCAGGGATTGGTGGCTGTGGTTGGGGTGCTATTATTTGCTCCAGATTAGGGTCAGCTGCAGTGGTTGCTAGGATGTGAATATTGGCTATACCCCTATTTATCATATCCTGGGCATAGGCATCTGTCTCTCTCTTGGCTGCTGCTAGTACCCTCTGATCTTGTAACTTTTTCATATTTTTTCTACGCTCGTGTGCCCCTCGACTGAACCATCCCCTCTTTTTCTGAGGAAATGGCTCTTCTGACTGAGCCTTAAACACAAAGATTCCTTCTTCCGTATCAGCAGAATACCCTGAGAGGGCAGGCTGAGAAGAGGAGGTGCCTTCGTCTCTAGGCGAACCAGAAAATTGACGGTACGCGTCAGATGGTCCTTGGTCGCTCATACTGTAAACTAACAAATAGTCAAATAACACATAGCAATAAAATACAGTTATGCACGCATTTTCGTAATTTATTTCCTAACACTTTACATTTTGATGTCAGCAGAACACCTCTGTGGCTGAATCAGTGGCATAGCTCTGATACCACCTCCTGTCGCAACCCCCGATCCCACTTCCCTGGGAACGGGCGGCCGCGAGCCAGTTTCGGTGGTATCTCGTATTGTCTAATTTGGCAGCGGAATTTTTCATCAGGACCGTAGTTAGAAAATATTTGATCAGAGTAAAATACCACCTTTTCATAGTATTAAACAAATGGGTTAAAACCATCTATTTTATTTTTAGGTAACTTTATTGCCACTTTTCCAAGCCTTCAGTGCTGTCCAGCTGGCTTCTATTTGGCTTTCACATTTTGTTACCTGAAACGTGTTTTAAAAACATTTATCAGTGGGAAATACTGGTGAGTGAATCCCAGTTTAATCAAGTTTAAGTAAAAACCCAGTGTACAGTATTGAGGGCGATCCCGCAATTATATTTGTTTCCAAGACATAACAATTAACATCCATGGTACTGTTGAACCCGACTTGTGGAAATGTTACTCCTTGACCAGGTGGTAACAAATTTTGTATACAAAACCCCAACATACTCATCATAATTGTATTCTTACAAATACTCAATAATTGTTATTCGCATGGAAAAGTATTTAAGGTTTTGTAAAATAGTTAACAAAAAGGTTTACAAAAAGTGGATCAACTCACATTGCTGTCTTAGATTTTCCGTAAGGATTTCCTGGTGATAATCTAAAATTTACACAAATGCACACGCGTTAGTATAATAACCCATTTTAACATTAGTAATACCCTCCCAGAGACGGCATTCCAACGACTACGTCGGGCAGAACCACGACAGCCGTTACGGAACCCTAGATCAATCGGGCAGCGTATCTAATACGTATCTAGGGGTTATATTACTTACAACGGAGCAGAACTTCGCTAATTAGGGGGGTATAACACCCGAGTATTATGCCTAATATTCAGAAATTCGCTTAAGAAAGAAATGAACGACGGAAAACGAAAACCCGATGCTTTCTTATATAGGGTCTGATCTCGGTCCTCTCGCGGCCCGCGTAACACAAGGCAAGGCCTTACGCGGCCCGCGTTGACTCCAGGTCAACGTGTAGCTTGTCCGGGTCACTATCTAGCCTCGCCGGGTGTTGGGCCACGTGGCGGCCCAGGGCCGTGCCACCTTTTAAGCTTACGCTACCCGCGTAAGGGTTGGGGTGGGGTTACGCGGCCCGCCTCAACTTAAATTTTCAGTTTTAAATTTATTTTAAATGATAAACTGTATTCCGGGCTCGGTTTTCACATATGGGGTGTATTTTGGAATATTTTGGGATATTTTAAAATATACTAGGGTGTCAGAAATATTTATAAGTGTGTCGGTTTATTGAGGATTGTTACAGCATTGCTCGTCGGTATACAACCTCGACCTTCGTTTGGTGTACGTAAGCTCTATCTGATGGATAATGAGTTGAAGTAAAGTTCAATTGGATTCAAGTTTTGTTTTCATCTTTATTTATCAATATAAATTGTTATTCTATGGTAACATTAGTAAGATTAAAAAAGAAAAGAAATAAGAATTAGAGTAAAATGCAAAATCATCCCTGAGTTTTGTGCACGTTTGACTGTTACATCCGTTTTTTTACCGGACCTTGACATTTCAATTTTTGTTGTCATTTTCATCCAAATCATTAAGTCAGTTAAAATATTTCATTAACTCAGGGGCGATTTTGATAATTCCCAAACCTTGGGGGCAATTTTGACAATATACCCATTTATTCTTTTTTAATCTTCCCTTTTTATCTATAAATAAAAAACAATAAAAATAATTATAAATAATATATATATATATATATAGGGTCAGGATTTAGAGAGAACGGTGAAAAGAGTGAGAACGCTGAGAACGATTTTGGTGGTGACATGTGGCATTGATGTTAAATTACACTAAGGGGTAATATTGTCAAAAAAACCCACTCACATGAACTGGGTGTTCAAATAAAACGCCATAAAAACACCCAATTCAGAAAAACACCATGAAAAATACCCAGTTAAAACGACATAAAACACTTAAAAGCTATTTTTGAGCTATATTCACAACAACTCAAAAAAACCATTTTTTTGAACGCCATAAAACACTCAAAAGCTATTTTTTTGAGCTATAATTTACGACAGCTCAAAAAAACCATTTTTTGAGCCATATAGCTCCCAGTTAAAAAACGCCCTAACAAAAAAAGCTATTTTTTGAGCTATAAATTACAATAGCTCAAAAAACCATTTTTTTGAGCCATTTCCCAGTTAAAAGTTAAAACGGCATAACAAAAAAAGCTACTACCTCCGTCCCACTAAAAATGTCATATTTTGAATTTTCAAAGTCTTTATTTATAAACTTTGACTTTAATTATATATTTTTGTGTTATATAAAACTTGATGAAAATTAACCCAATAAAAACACTTGTAAAACACAATCAATCATATAACACAAACAAAATTATTTAAGGTCAAAGTTTATAAATAAAGACTTTGAAAATTCAAAATATCACACTTTTAATGGGACGGAGAGAGTATTTTTTTTAGATATAATTTACAACAGCTCAAAAAACCATTTTTTGAGCCATCATAACAAAAAAAAAGCTATTTTTTGAGCTATAAATTAGAACAGCTCAAAAAAATCAGTTTTTTTGAGCCAGCTCCCAGTTAAAAGTTAAAACGCCATAACAAAAAAGCTATTTTTTGAGCTATAATTTACAACAACTCAAAAAACCATTTTTGTGCTGATTTTTGTGCGTTTTATGTGTTTAACCGCCTAAATTAATATTTTTTGAGCTCAGAAAAATCATAATTTGTATCGTAAAAACGCCATAAAACACCCGGGCCTGGTTCAGAAAAACGCAATGAAAAAACTCAGTTGAATGCCATAAAACACTAAGTTCAGAAAAACGCTATGAAAATACCTAGTTAAAACGCCGTAAAAACACCTAGTTCAGAAAAACGCAATGAAAATACATAGTCTAAAACGCCATAAAACACCCAGTTCAGAAAAACGCCATAAAACCCAGTTAATTTTTTTCAAAAAGTATATCAATAGTATACTCGTTGAAAAGATAAAAAAAAAAACGGTGAGTTTTATGGTGCAATTTTTTTTTCGAAAAATAATCACGTATAAAAAAGTTATTGTCGCTTAAGTATGATGGGGAAAATGGCATGTGATTAGCATGTACATCTTTGTTTGTATCTTCCTATTTTACCCCTCCTGGTAGTTTCAAGACCCCTATTATTTACAAAAATGTTACCGCATCAATCTTAGCCACAAACCACTAAGATCTTGTGGCTGAGAATCGTTCTCACCGTTCTCACATTTTGAGGCGTTCTCTTCTGATCCTGTTCCTATATATATATATATATACACACACACACACACACACACAGAGACACACATACACACACATAGTGTTGGGCTTGTCTAAAAATGACAGAACTCTAAAAACCGTAGGAACGATTCTCAACCACAAGATCTAGTGATCTTGTGGCTGAGATTGCTGCGGTGACATTTTTGGAAATATTGGAAACCTTAGAACTACAAGGAGAGGTAGAATGAGAGAATCCAGACAAGTGTACACATGCTAATCACATGTCATTTCTCTCATCATATATAAACGTCCATAATTTTTTTATTCGTGATTGTTTTTTTTAAATTGCACCATAAAATCTAAGGTTTTTTTTAATCTTTCCAATAAGTATACCATTGATATACTTTTTGAAAATACTGAATTAGGTCTTTTATGACATTTTCAACTGAGTTTTTTTATAGAGTTTTCAAGTTGGTTTATTATGGTGTTTTATGGCCTTTTCAACTGTGGTTTTCATGGTGTTTTTTTTTTTCTGAATTAGGAGTTTTTATAATGTTTTCAACTGAATGTTTCATGTTGTTTTTCTGAACTGAGTCTGAGTGTTTTATGTCATTTTTCAACTGGACATTTTATGTTGTTTTTTTGAACTTGGTGTTTTTATGGCATTTTCAAATGGATTTTGCATGGTATTTTTATATCGTTTTGTTTTCAACTGAGTTTTTTCATGGTGTTTTTATTCTGAAAGTGTGTTTTTATGGCGTTTCTTAACTGAACATTTGATGGTGTTTTTCAGAACTGAGCTTTATGATGATGTATTTGAATTGGATACATTATTTTGTGTGTTTTTCTAAACTGGATCTTTTATGGCGTTTTAATTGTACATTTTTCATGGTGTTTTCGGAAAACTCCATTAAAACACCCACATTCATGAACACCTAGTTCATGTCATATTTTTAATTTGAAAAGTATAACAATAGTATACTCGTTGAAAGATAATAAAACACTCGATTTTATGGTGTAATTTTTCTAACTAATATTTAAATATAAAAACTAAGGGCATTTAAAAAAGATGGTGAAAAATGCTTCTGAGTTGCATGTGCATGGTTTTGGCATGTAAGTGGTATGTGCATGGACTTTTTGACAATATTGCCTTTAGTTTAAATTAGCACCAGCATCACATGTCAAAACCAAAATCGTTCAATTTTTTTTAAAGTTTAGACTGTTATAGAATATCCCGACCCTTTATATAAAAATAATAGTAAATTAATTCTAGTAATATATACATATTACACACCCATTTATAATTTTATATATATACACACACTATCTCTTCTCCACATCCACCTCCACCTCCATCACTACTACCACCACCAGCGCCACTACAACCATCTCGTCTATCTTATCACTCGTACATCCTCTCCACTCGTCGACCCGTCGTACCAAACATCACTAATTTATTATTATTATTTTATTTAAAGATAATAAAGAAAATTTTTAAAAATAAGTGTGTGTATATAAATGTGTGTATATGTACATATATAACATATTTTTAATTATTTTTATTTAAAGATAAAAAATAAAATTTTAAAAATTAAAAACAAAACAATAAATAGGTGAATTGCCAAAATCGTCCATGAGTTAACCATACATTTTAACTTAGTTATTGATTTGGATGACAATGACAACAAAAATGAAACGTCACGAGCCTAGTTACCAAAAAAATATTATTTTGTATGTAACAGACAAAAGTGACCAAACGTCACTGACTATTTTAGCATTTTACTCTTCACGTATCTTAATACATTGTTATTTACATTTGATGCACATTAGTGATGCATGATATCATGAGAACGTGTTAGGAATTGAATCGTGTTACAGGTGTTGGTTTGTTTTTTTTATTAAGTCGCTTTCCTTGTGTTCATTTGAGGTGCCTAGGCCTCTCCTCGCCTGAGCTTTGGTTGGATGGTACGGGTATATACCTTATAATATGGGTGTTAATTGGGTTATGGGTAGGGGTTTCATTGTTTCAGAGTTGAGTTACTACCCTATTGAATTGTAACACCTTGATGAGCAAGTTATCGAAATCTATTACATATGAAAGATTATGTTTTAATACTAGAATTGAGAGCCATATGTCGATACATAGCTGAGAATTACCCAAACAAAGGAACCTTGGGTCAGTGGCGGACCCAATATTTTTTCTCATAAGAGCAATCAGGGGATCTATGGGCTTAACCGAACTTTTAAAGTAGGAGATTGGGATTTTAACATAAAAATTACACTAAATTTAGTTTTTCCGGGGTGCAGTTGCCCCCCTCCAATACATGTAGGTACACCCCTGCGCGGGTCTGCATGGTACAAAGCTTTAATATTCCAAGCCAGGTTCTAACTTTTTAACTCGTTTTTGCCTTGATAATGCAACTCAAACAAGACAGGGTGTTGATCAATGAAACAAAGCTTGAGAAAGTGCTTGATATTTATGAGAATCAGATTGGCTCGAGCTAGTGCTTAGTCGGTGATGAATTCACTTTAGTTGATCTTTTGCACTTGCCTAACACTTAATTTTTGGTGGAGAAAACCACTTACTTTATGGAAGAATGTGGGTCAGTGGTCCGAAATCTCAACGCAACCCTCTTGGAAGATGGTGGTCGAAATGCGAAATGCATAACATTGGTTATTTGTTTAAATAATAAACTTTTAGCATCTTTTATTGTTTTCGATTGACTTTTATTTTTATTGAATACTTTTCACGTAAAACTAATGTATTTTTTACCTTTTAATCCAACTGGTTCACTCACCTCCATTCCCATTTTCATTGTCCTGATCTAGAGTGTGAATGAATAGAAAGGATTGAACCATTTGTGAATTAATTAAGGCCCCCTCACTAAAACTCACAATCAACATGAAAAACGAGATCGAGTACTCAAGTTTAGACAAACTCAAGACTAAACAGACATTCATTTGATACAAAAAGCTCGAGATCAAACATCAAACACAAAAATTTAATTACGCATAATATTATAAACTAGTAAATTTCCATTGAACTAAGTGAATATGGGCGTGTAATTTCCTTTCTAAGAAAATCGTAATTTGAAGACCACATAGGTGTTTAAGAAGTATTGCTAGCTTAATTTACAATGGTGTAGATGGACAAATTTGGTTAAGATTTGTATAATGTTACTCCATATGTATGAGGGTTAATTTAATGGTAGGAGGGTTTGTTCAAATCTGCTGTGAACTATTATTAATAAATTGGCTATGATACCATATGATGTAAGAGCATTCACAATCCTTTCACCTTGATTTTACTGTTTTATTGATGGAGAATGAATACTAGATGAAAATATATAGGCTATAATGTTACACGGAGACACATCAAGAATACAAAGCCAAACAATCCAATATGAAACATTATATTACCTAACATCTCCCGCAAGTTGAATGGTGGAGGATCAATGCGAAGCATTTGTCGAAAAACATTGAATTGAGAACTCAAATGACTTTTGGTAAAGATGTCAGCCACCCGAAGCTTGGTTGGAACAAATGTAGTAACCAACTTTCCTACAACCACTAGTTCACGCAAGAAGTGATAATCAAGATCTATGTATTTGACCCGTTTATGAGACACTGGGTTTTGAGTGAGAATAATGGCACTTTGATTGTCACAAAGAATGGTTGATCTGTCCGGCAGTAAGGCATGAAGTTCTGGAAGAAGATGAGTTAACCATACAATTTCTGTAGCAGTATTGGCCATAGCTTAGTATTCGGATTGCCAAATACATTTAGCAACAATTGGTTGCTTTTTGGCACTCGATGAAATAAGGTTGCCACATAGGAATATAGAATATCCATAAGTAGAACGTCTAGTTTCCAATCAGCGAGCTCAATCAACATCAGAGTAACCAAGTAACGATGTGTGAGTGGGTTGACTGTAACGTAAACCAAAGGCAATCGTCCGCTTGAGATAGCGCATAATACGTTTAACCTCCTGAAAATGAGCAATGGTTGGAGAATGTAAAAATTGACTAAGTTGGTTCACAGCATAGGAAATATTAGGTCTCGTGATCGTCAAATATTGGAGAGCACCTGCAATGGACCGAAAAAGATTAGCATCTGGAAATAAGTCACCTGTAGAGATAGAGGAAACATTGGTGCTTAAAGGTGTTGGTGCAGGTTTTGCATCCAACATTTTTGAATGGGTTAAAATATCTTAGGTGTATTTAGATTGGTTTAAGAAAAGACCATGTTAAGAGTGTAGGTAACCTCCAATCCAAAAAATAGTTGAGTCTCCCAAGGTCTTTTATGGAAAATTCATTTTGATTACCGGTCAGGATGAGATCATCAAACATATACGAGGAGATACATAACGCAAGAGCCACGTTTGAAAATGAACAATGAAGGATTTGCACGACTATAGGAAAAGCCTTGTTTGTGAGAAACAAGCTTAAAGGATGAAACCATTCCCTGGGTGTCTCCTTTAGAACGTATATCGCTTTGTTTAATTTACAAATGTGAGATGTAAATTGAGGATCGATGTACCTTGTAGGTTGTTCCATAAACACACTTTCAGTGAGATGTCCATGCAAAAAGGCATTGTTGACACCAAGTTGATGAAATTTCCAACCATTGATAACAGCTAAGGAAATAAATGTGCGAACAGTGGCGGCTTTAACAACCGGGTGGAACGTATGAGAGTAGTCAAGGTCGGGAACTTGAGTGAAGCCCTGAGCAACAAGTCTTGCTTTGTAACGCTCGATTGATCCATCAAAATTAAATTTAGTTCTAAACAACCACTTGGAACCAACAATATTGGCATTTGTTGGTCGTGGAATAAGAGTCCAAGTTTGATTCGTATGAAGAGCATTAAGTTCTTCTTCCATGGCCCGAACCCATTTTGTGTCTTTTGATCCGCTACTGTGTCCCCCCCCCCCACGATGTTGGATAGTTTTCCCACTCCCATTTCATACAATCTAAACTGCCGATCATCCCTGGGAAACCATGTCGCTCTTCATGAGCCTCCAAAAGTTGTTGTATGTCACTAAACGTAGGTTTTCTCAAATATTATCTTTTTTAAATATAGTTCGATAAGACACTCATAAAAAATGGAGACTTTCCCTCGTCACCCATTCCGACATTTTTATATATTCATCCATAATGTCGGAAGCCATCCCATAAGTCAATTGTCTAAGCGCGGTTGTGACTTTTTGCAGCGTACTAAATCCTAGACGACCACGCACATCCTTTCTTTGACGGAAAAAATCATATTTACTAGATAAATCGTTCGATATTCTTAGAATTAATTCACGGCTCATACGAAATCAACGTCTAAAGATACTATCATCATAAGTAGGGTTCGGTGAAAAATAATCACTTACCAATAAATCATGTGAGGTGGTTCACGTAATATGTAATTTCTCCTCTTGGGTTCCGAGATGCAACCTTCGTCTTCTATTATAGTTTGAACCACCTTTTGAACCGCTGAAATTATGAGTGTCGGCCCGTTGTCGTCAAATAGAATTAAATGGTCAAGCCCAGACGACGACGAAGAAGAAGAAGAAAAATTGGAGAGGCATGAATATAGGGCATTATGCGACATGTGGCAACCACGTCAGTACGTGTTAGAAAAGTGGCATAGTGCAAAAAAGAGAGGAGTGGAACGGGGCGTGAAAGGGAAGCGCTATTCAACACGTGGCAAACAAGTGGTGGACGTTCCTTTATTTTATATTTAAAAATAAAACAAAAATCTCCGTCCAATAGACAATCGCCACCTCATTTACGCCAAAACCTCCACGCCGGTGAAGAAGGTGCCGCCCCTTCCCACACGCAATGCTCCACGCCGTCCAAGGGGTGGTGTAGCGGCGTGGTTGAGGCCTCCACGCCACCACACCGCATTGTCTAAACAAGTTCACGCAACCATAAAGAAACAAAAGTTTCATAATACATGTACAAAACACAAAAACCAGAGATTTGTGATCATAAGGGGACGGATTAGGATAGGCTGGTCCTCTTCCAACCCCATGGACGCCGCATGGGGCTCAATAGGCGTTTTCTACTCTTCGGGACACTAAGCCAGCAAAAAGTCAATTACATATGTACCAATACAAATAATAATTTGTATTCTAGTTATTGTGTTGTATCATAATTTGATATTTATAACGTTTTCCAAATTTACTTTTTTATTTGCTTGGTTTTTTTAAATCTTGAACATACCCACGCGACACTCCTTTTTTATTTACTCTCTTGTATATATCTTATTAAAGATCACCCACAATATGTAATTTCTTTTGTTCTTTTTCTCTTTACTATATTTTAGTTTTAGATTTCCTTTTTATTAACGTTACTTTTACCATTACGACTACAGTTTTATGTAAATTTTGTTAAAGATTGGCACGTCCTTACCGCGAAGCGCAGCTGGAACCCACTAGCTGAACTTTAATTTAGATGATTACGTGAATATTAGTGGGTTTTGGTTTTGGAAATAAAGGGTCCAGGCAAATAACTAGTGTATAATAAGGTTATAGTTTTAATCCCACATAGGTGTAGAAAAAGAAAGATTGCTAGTTAATATACTACGGTGTAGATGGATAAACTGTGTTCATATATTATATTATGTTATCTGACATGGTATGAGAGTAGTTAAAATAATATCTTATTAACCGCTCTGATATCATGTTAGAATAGAATTTAGGATTGTAGTAACAAAACTAGGGGTTCTTCTTCATGGATCAAGTTTATCTCCAACACAAGACACCGTTAATCTCGTCATAGTATGATGAGTTTTTACTATGACCAGCCTCGTATGTGAGAGTGAGTATCACTCAAGGGTAGTTAATAAAATATAGTATTACCTGTTTTCTTATCATGTAAGATACTTTATATAAACCCAAAGGTGTTGTTTGTTTTTTTAGAGAAAAGTTTCCTGGCCACTTATGTATGCGTCGCGCATATCAGACGCAAATGTTTGGGTCTGCAGACTGTTTGTTTTCTTGAAAACCTTTCACTAAAAAACCTCTGTGCGTCCTATTTTTGATGCAGACTTGGGTTGTCCCCTTCTAACCTCTTCTCCCTTTTCTTTTTACACTGATATCACAAAACACACAGATTCAAAACCCTAGCGCACCTCCTTCTCCTCCACCACCTCTCCTCCACCCCGCCACCGCCGCCGCCGGACTCCTCCCTCCACCCTCCGCCACCGCCATCGCACTCCACCACCTCAGCCAGCTGTCGTCGCTCTCACTCCACCACCTCAGCCGGCCGCCGCCACTCTTCAACACCTCAGCCAGCCCCTGCCGCTCTCACACCACCACCTTAGCCATCCGTCGTCGCTCTCCATCACCTCAGCCGCTACTCTCAATCACCTCAGCTCAGCCGCCGGATTCTTCTTTAATCACATGTGTGTACTCCATTTAGTCCATTGTTTCTTCTTGTTTGTTTGTTTGTTTTTTTTTTTTTTGAGATGTTAGTTCTTAATTAGATATCTTGAATGATAAAAATGGTTCTTGATTGTACTCCATTTCAGTCCATTGTTTGTTATGAATATTTTGGTATTTTTACTCTGATTTTAGTCCATTGTTTGTTATGATTATGTTATTTTTTTGTGTTTTTTTATGATTATCTTAATTTTTTGTGTTTGTTAAGGAATTTAGATGCTCATTGTGACAAATTGTTATGATTAGATGTTCTAGATGTTAATAAATCAGTTTATTTAGTCCATGTAGAGGCTTGGTCCACCACTTCTGCTACAGATGTCTGCAGATGTGGTCCGTAGACTGCAGACGTTTTACCTCAGAAAAAGCAAACAACACCTAAAAAATGGTACATGTAATCATTGAGATACTATGTAAAGTAACTTATATAAATTCTCAACTTTTGCTAAAAAAATGGTCGACTAGGGATTGCAATAACATAAAAAAGGTGGTTCATCATCCTTGACCAAGTTTATCTCGCAACATCAGACACCGTTCGTCTTGTCATAGTGATCACCTAGGGGTTTTCGTGTAATTGGGTTTCTCGTCATGTGTTCGCCTTAGGCAATTTTAAAAGGAACAAGCTAAAATGTTACATCTTTTACAAGGAAACATGATAAGACTCTTGAGAATGGGGTTCGTGGTCTATACACCTTCCGCTAAAACCTTATTCGCACATGTAATCAAATTTAGGGTCGATTAACCCTAAACACGTCACCCTTGACCTTGAATCGTGTAGAGAAGGGTGTGTGTAAGTCAAACAAACACAAATCAAAACTGATGATGTGCCCCCCTAACGCCTGACTCCTTGACATAATGACGTCAAAACGTTGTCGTTACCGTGTGTCGGATTTCGAACATCCAGCTCCTTACCCGAGAATTCTGGATGAGTTTGTCAAACCAATAGATCTATCAAGGTAATAATGTTGGCTTCACAAAGTTAATGGTTGTGTAATGTTGTAATTAGGAGGACTTTTATAAGTGTGTCAAATGTAACTTAGCAATATGTAAAGCCATTTAGGTGTTTACAAGTATGTGAAAATTTTCTTGATTTTTATAAGAAAACCATTGTTTATGAGCATGTTTTCCACCCCAAAAGTTCTAAACATTGTAAGAGAGGGGCCATGAACTCACATTGATACTTGAACTTGATTCTTGTTGCATGAACTGGTTATGAATGCCCTAAATTATTAGTGCCACATAAGTTGTTTAATTATTAAAGATGTTGGAAATCATTGTTATGATCCTGAGAAGAATGGATATGAGAATCAGTTTTTAAGATCAAATGAGTGGAAAGTTGTTTGAAGAAAACCCTAATTTGATTATGAACTTAAACTAGCTTTTATGATAAAAACATTTATTAATTTATCTTACCTTACCTTACCATGGTTTTAATCCATGATTTAGGGTTTTAATCATCACATGATTATATTTTTAAAAGAGCATATTGCCATTTTAGTCTCCGAACTTTGACAAAAAATGTCACTTTAGTCTCAATAGTTTCTTCTCCTTCGTGTCCCCAACGTTTCCATTTTTTCTGCCATTTTCGTCCAAGCGACTATCTCCATCAAAAAATCTCAGTTAACTTAGGGGTATTTTCGTCACTTCACATATTTCATGTTTTATTTGTTTGACAATTTCATCCAAACCCTTTTAATATTTTTTTTTTCTTTTTAACTTTTTATAAAATATATAATACAATCATTGTTATTAGTATAATAATATCACTTTTATTATTATTATTATTATTATTGTTATTATTATTATTATTATTATTATTATTATTATTATTATTATTATTATTATTATTATTATTATTATTATTATTATTATTATTATTATTATTAGCAGGAGCAGGAGCAGCAACAGCAACAATATATATAGCGTATATATACACAGATCTTGCTTACATACACATACACAAACCATCGATGCCATAACCAATATCAGCCACCACCCCATCACCTCCACCAACCACCGCTAGAACCACCACCAGCCACCACCCATCACCTGCCACCACCACACCCCTGGATTCCTCTCCACCCCCATCACCACTGTTCCCCAAATCAAAAACCACCGCCTCCACCAGATCTAGCTGACAACAACCACTGTTTCAATTTACAAACCCTAATAAAGACCACCCTTCGTTTTTTCGGCGTTCCACACCACCATGGCTCCGGTGACGAACTGACCAAAGAGAGGATTGCATTGTGTATCAAACTTGAAAAGAACAACTTCTTGGAGGTTTTTTTTCTAGTTACAGGTGTTAGAGAGAGAAAGGGTTGAGGTGGTGGTGTTGATTTGGAGAAAATGAAGAAGATAGGGAGATGGGGCGGTTTGACCCAGGTGTAGGAGGATTAATCTGTAAACTGAATCTTATCTTTGATTCTGTATGCCGAATTTGATTGTTGAATTCTGATGCAAGATGGTCATTCAGAGAGGGGGTTGGTGGTGGTGATAGTGATGGTGATGGTGATAATGGTGTGGTGGCAGTGGTCATAATGGTGTGGTGGCGGTGGTGATTATGGGGTCGGGTTAGGTGGGGTGGTAATTGTTAGAACTGATTTTGATGTTTGCAAACAAATATAATTAATCTCAATAAAATTCACAAACTGAAAGTCATCATCAATGATTGTTTTTCATTAATCACAGTGGATTCAAATGCAAATTAACTCTACAGACTCCCCGTCAGCTAATCACGTAACAAATCAGTTAGTACAAAAAAAGATGAAGTGTGTGATAATAGATCACTAACATGTGTGATCTATTTATACTAAGTACGAAAGCTCTGTTCAGTGATTGGTTAACATCACCCTGATAGTGACATCTAACATTCCTAACAGAAAAAATTCCACAAAGGTTACAAACATCTATGCAAATCCTATCATTTGTTCTTACTAGTCTAAACACTAATAAGAAAGTACTGGCACATTGGGAAAAAACTGTCTAAGCTATCCACAGTTGCAGTTATCCAAACATCTGTTTGGCCAGACAGATGTTTGGACTTCTTCATCGGACCTTTGGCTTCAAGCAGCGCTTTGGTCTTTAACAGTCTTTAGCTTCACAACAGATGTTGTTACTTCTTCAACAACGGTTCCAGGTCTCGATCAGATGTTTGCTTTGTTCTTGAACATATGTTCTGAATAGGTGTTCAAGATTCACTATCTTTGGGGAGATTCTGGTTCAATCTTTTGCTTGTTTCTTGATCAATGGATCATGCTTTGGCTTTTGGATATCATCTGTTCTTTTGTAGGTCCAACAGTAATGTTGTGGTGATTTCCAGATACAGAGAAAGATGGGATGTTGATGATGGTTGGTGTGGTGTGCCAGAGATTTCAAAGGTTAGGTGGTGTTTCAGATCTTGCAATGATGGTGATGGTGTGAAAGTGGTTGTTTGGAAAGTGGTTAGTGCTTTTGGGGGGTTTAATGTAGATTTGAATCAGGTTGTGAGTGGTTAGATGATGGAGGTGGGTGGCGGACTAACGATGGTGGTGGGGAGGGGATTTATGTCTGTGGTCATGGTGGTTTTGTGGCAGGTGGTGGTGGCAGGTGTTGATGGTGATGGTGGGGTGGGTGGTGATTATAAGTATTTGTAAATGTGTGTAAGTATATATATTATATATAATTAAAAAAATAAATATAAAAGGGTTTTGGATAAAAATGGCCAAAAAAATAAATAAATGCAGACTGACAAAGATACCCCTAAGTTACTTGAAAATTTTGGATGGAGTTAGTCTCTTGGATTGAAATGGCAAAAAAATGGAAACGTTGGGGACCTCGGGGAGAAAAAGCTATTTGGACTAAGCGGCATTTTGGGTCAAACCTCAGGGACTAAAATGACACTTTACTATTTTTAAAAAGACTTTTTGGTTATCCAAGGTAATACATGAGACAGGTTTTGGACAAAATTTTGCACTCATCTTGTATGGCCTGTTTGAAGGGTGAAATAAACTTAGGGGTTGTTTGGCAACTTCTGAATGGTTAAGTGCTGAACCAGTAAGATGTTTGAACCAGTAAGAGGTTTGAACCATTAAGATGTCTGAACAATTAAGAGCTAGTAAAATGCTTAACCATTTAGAGGAAAATGTCTGACCAATTCAGATTAGAGGTCTTAACCATTCAGACTTAGTATAATGCTCAACCATTCAGAGGCAAATGTCTGAACCATTCAGACATATGCTTGCGAAACAAACAGTTGAATCATTAAGTGCTGAACAAGTAAGAGGTCTGAACCATTAAGAGTCTCATTAAGAGGCAAACAAACAGCCCCTTATTTGGGTACTAGATCGGCTTAGTTTGAAACTTAACTCTATAAAAGTAGTTTTCAAAAAAAAAAAAAAAAAAAAAGAATCGTTTGGGTTTCATTAAGAATTGATTAAGTTATGGTGTCCAATTGTTTGCTGGAAATCCGAAAATTTAAAAATTGTTGTAAAAGTTTCTAACAACATTAAGGTTAGTGCTAAGCATTGATTCATGGGTTGAAACATAAGATCACCTTAGAAAAATTATAAAAAATATTATGAATGTAATTTAGGAACATGATCATCTTGTGTTTTAGATTCACTAATTGATCTATGACAATACAATAGATGATATAACATCATAAACTTCACGAAGTTTAGATTAACGGTAAAGAATGAACAAGAATGATGTATTGCAAAATACATCTAGTTTCCGTGTATAGTTTTTTATAATTTTCATTATGTTTTGTGTCATTTAGTTAGGTTTTAGTGTTGCAATTAATAAGTTGTGATTTGTAGGGCTCCGGACGAGTCGCATTTGATCGAGTAGTTGAAAGAACGAAGAAAGGCTGTAAATACACCCTGTTGTGTTGCACGGCATAGAGAAGGAAAATCCCTCGCGTGACGCTAGGGGTAAAAGGTCAAAAGGTTGGTATTTTATGGCTCTCGCGTAACTCGAGTGCAATGCCTAATGCCCCTCGCGCGACGCGAGGGGTTTATGATCGTAGAAACGTGTTTTAGTCATCGCTTGACCTAATTGTTTACCATAGAAACAAATTTTGG
Source organism: Helianthus tuberosus (assembly GCA_030545235.1). Taxonomy (NCBI): domain Eukaryota; kingdom Viridiplantae; phylum Streptophyta; class Magnoliopsida; order Asterales; family Asteraceae; genus Helianthus; species Helianthus tuberosus. The sequence goes on along the minus strand of JARYGA010024589.1, from coordinate 10,269 downwards.
ACATCATTATCAAGATCTCATCATACTTGGGTGAATTTGCTGTTGCTACGTACGAATTTTGGAGCTTTCATCAAGAAAGTTGGAGACTTTAAGCTACGAAAGCAAAATGTTGAAGCTTTGGAGCATTCAGATCAAAGATTCTTTGGTTTCATCCTTTGGTTTCTTTGTTTCGTTGTTTTCGTTGATTTAACAATGTTGTGTGAACTTGAATTAGATATTTGTCTCGTTCCTACAATGATACTTGGCTAGTTTCTTAAACACTACCTAGGTTGTCGATGATCACCATGATTTGACTTGTTTTTTTTTTATCAATTTTGTAACTTAAATTCTGGTTTAATAATAAAGTAAAGACTTGGTTGTTATGATTTGATGTGTACGCGTATCTTAACTTGCTCAATGAATGATTAATGACTTCACATGTTTCCTTGTTGAATGTCTTTCAGTTATAGGCTCATGTTAGATCAATTACTGTGCATTTTTTTATTAGTTTATGGTTTGCTAGACGTAGTATCCATAGCAATTATAATTGTGAATTGAGTAGGTCTAGATATTCAAGTAATCTTAATAGCCGTGTGGTGCGAGATTGTCGGTTCGTCTAGGTTGTTAGATTGCTAGGGTTAGAGATTCTGAGAGAAGATATCCCTAGTTTCCCTATCTTCCTTGTTTATCGAGTCAGGTCAGGATTCCATAGTTTCCCTTGACTTTCGTGCTGTGAGGTAGACTGTCTTTTAGAGTACTTTATTAGTAGAGTTGGAAAACCCGTGAGGGAATCCACAAAAACCGGAAAATCAATGGCTTTTATGGTTCTTTTAGGTTTCTCCTTGAGAAGGATGAAGGTCCTTTAGATCACCCTTGAGTTTAGCATCTTAAGATCTAGGTTCCATAATAGTCCCAATTTTGATAGAAAACATGTCATTCATGTGTAGGATTCTAACCTAGGTAGTGTCTTCTCCATCATCTGAATTAATCCAAAGTCATAGTTCGTGTTAGTGTTTGAGTTAGATAGTATTTTAATTAATTGCATCAGGTTATTAGAAAGCCCCACCCCATAAAAAAACAATTAATTCGAGTTAGTTTAGATAAGTTATTGAGTCTAGTTAATGTAATTAATGGAGTCTTGTGGGTTCGATACTCGGACTTCTTAGGTTGTAGTACGTTGATCGGTACACTTGCCGGTTACATGGTTTAGGTTTAGAGAGTCTTAGTTTATAAATTTAGAACTTAGAGTGTCTAGGTTAGGGTTAATTTAATTAGTTTAGTCAAACCACTTTGTGGACATCAAAGAACAACTAGATTATAAAGGAATATTGAAAGAAAGAGAACGATAAAAATAAGAATAAGATGAAATTACTTGAAAACTTGGAGAATGATTTATCCCTCTCTCTTGGACGATTTTCCTAGAGCTTCTAGGAGGCTAATTGCTTTCATTTTTTGGTGTGACAAATAGGGGAGGTGAATGTCTCTATAAATACTAGTGAAATAGGGTTTTAGGGTTACATTACCAAAAAATAAGAGGGTAGCCGAAATATGCGTGGGAGGGGGTTAGGGTTCGAAATCTTGGAGTGGGGAACAAGGAGGATCAAAGTTCAAATCTTTTAACCAGGGAAAGATTTTGGGTGGTGATTTCCAACTTGTTCACTAAGTTGTAAGAAAATTACTTTCAAAACTTGTCATTTTGAATGCATAAAAATTAGTATTTATAATATGTAGTACAAGTTTAGTTTTGTTTTCTTTTGTTAAATTTAAGCATTCCGGTTAACGATGAACTTGTAAAGTGTCAACCGATTGCTTTAAGCGTCTCGGTTCACAATGAAGTTGTAAAGTGTCAATCGATTGCATAAGGGATCTGCAAATTAACTTGAATTAATTCATTTAACTATAGAAATGAACTACATATCTAGGAATCATTCCATGTAAGTGAAGTTTCAAATGAGAGCGAGTTGGTAAGCATGTACTCATTTAACGAAATTGTGAGTGCATAATGTCTATCACTTCCGTCAATCACGTGTCATAGCTTAATCAGATGAAACAAGACTGGTGCTGAACAGAGAAAAAGACAAAGTTGATACATGTTATAGTCCATTCGGACGAATGAGCAATATGTTCATCCGGATCCAGAGATCTGTAAATTTAGTCCATCCGTCGGGATGGAGGCCATCCGCTAGGTTATTTGGTCCAGGTGGAGTTTGCCTATATATAGGAGTTAGGCTCTTGTCATTTAAGAACTTTTGTTGACCTGAGAGGGGAAACTCTTTTAGTTTTTTTGTTCGTGGTTTTGTAACTGTCAAACATCAATAGAAAACAACTTACAATTACTTCTTCTTGTTCAATTCACACACGTACTTGGATTCCGCACAAGATACGTGTTCATCGCATACAATGGTTTAGGAATCGATCCTCAGAGCGAATCCACAAGTGGTATCAGAGCGGGTGATTGTTTGCACGGATTGAAGACACGAAGATTCAAGCAACTTAATCAGATTCAGAGACAAATTTCTTTATCTTCTTCTACTCATCTTCTACACTTTCTTTTTTAACTTAAAATTCAGACTCACAACGTTTTCACGTTAAAATTGGCTGAATTTTAAATATGTTGTGTGAAAATCACTTTTGAACAATCCTACAAAGTTTCATATCAAAATTCTAACAAAAACGACCTCGATTCATTGAAAAACATGGCTATTTGTGTTCATACGTGTTCGAACGAGTTCATCCGTCCGGATAGCTATTAAGCCCAGCCGTCCAGATAGACTTATCTTTTTACATTCGGATCTGTTTTAGTCCATCCGTTCGGATAGACTAATCGTCCATCCGTCCGGATAGAATCATCGTCCATCCGGACTAAAGCCCATACGGACTAAAGCCCATCCGGAGGTTGTTCATTCGGAACAGACTGATTAGCCCATCCGGAAGAGTATATTCATTCGGACAATTCTACATCAGTCTGAATCAGTTTCTTTTGATTTTCAATTTTGATCAAAGTGTTTGATTGTGTGTTTGTAGGTAATCATGGTTGAAGAATTTTACAACACGTTTTATAACACGTTCACATCTGAAGAAACCCCAGTTACAACAAAGACTGCCACGAGTGTTATTTCCGAGAGTAGAGTTTGAAGCATAATAATGTATACGGAAATCATCAAAAGCCACGAAAACTAATGAATATTGAAGAGTATCACTAGTGGAGTACTAGATTTGAAAACTGGGTGAAAGCTTATGCTTATGAGAGTTGGATTATGTTGAATTATGGATATGAAAAGCTGGTGAACGATAACAAAGAATTACTTACAATTAAACAATTTTCAGAAAACGATAAAAAGAATCACTCTAACGAACTAAAAATGGTAACATTATTGCAACAATATGTTAGAGAGGATATCTTGTTTTTACTTCAACATGGTGAAACATCCAAGTCGATGTGGGAAGCATTGAAGCTGAAAGCTGAAGGTGGTAAAGACATCAAGAAAAATAAGATTTCATTGTTGAAAAAAGAGTTTGATTTGTTCGGGTGCATGAAAGGAGAAACTATCTGGCAAATGATAGAAAGATTCTGTCACTTGAAGATTGAGCTGGAGAGGTTTGGAATTATGAAGGAAAGAGAAGAAATTATCGAAAAAATGGTCGAGGCATTACCGCAAGTTGATGATTGGAAAACATTTGTGATAGTGTTGAAAAATGATGCCAAATTTGATGAAATTACTTTGGATGGTTTGATTGAAAAACTTGAAGGTCATGATCTGGAACTGCAGAAGCAAAACAAAATGACAAGTTCAAGTTATCAGCAAAATGTTGATCTGTATTATCGAAGAGGTATGTTGCTGAACAATCAGACACAAGCACTAAAGATCAGTATAACATTCATTGCAGATAATTCTGGTGATTCAGCGAAGAGCAAGTCTCCAAGTTATGATTCTGGATATCATTCATCTTCTGCATCATCTAAATCTAATCCGAGTCAGAACTGGAAAGATTCTCCAAATCTGAACACTAAGACCGTGGGGTATGGTGGGGCTTGGGTTGGGCATTGGGCATTGGTTGACACATGGAATGGGTGGCAGACATGGGCTAAACCCACATTCAACACGGTATGGTAGGGCGGGGGTTTGGGGCGTGGGTTTGGTGGGCTTCGCTGGGCTGACCCGCTGGGCTGACCCGCTGGGCTATTTCAATATTATTTAAAACAACAAATTTATTTTTTTAATATTTTTAAATAAAGAAAATTACAAAAAAAATTCCTAACTTTTATATTTGTTTTTTATCTCTTCTCTCAACGCCAAGACTAGTTGTAACTCGTCACCCTGTAGGTGATCAATGGGCTGGGATAGAAATTTCAAATCATCCCGTTTTTGTTTCTGGACATCTCTAGCGGCATCTCTAGCTTCTTTGCTTCTTCGTATTTCGGCCCTTTGTTGTTGGAATACGTTGAATGTATCCAACTTGCATGAAATGTCATCCAACTGCTCGCTGTATATTCCCCTACGCGAGCCAGAACTCCCAGCTGAAGGCGATGCCGTATCAGATCTAGATTTTTGAGCACGCCTTCTTGAGGCATTTCTTCCATACTCTGGCCGGTTTGGGCTTGGCGAATCATCCAAAAGGTCCTCAAACTCTTGATCTCGTGCATCAGATTGGGCTTGGGACGAGGCCCTTGACCTTTTGGAAGACGAGTTAGTTTCGCTACCAATGGGGATAGTCGCCCACTTTGGATGGAACTTACAAATCTCCCAACAATGCATGAAACGGAAGTCGGTCTTCACATTTGATTTGAATGTGACCACTGCATTTGTCAAAATGTCGGCTTCGGTTTCACCACTTTTAGGGTTATGCTTTGCTTTATTTAAAAAACCACTAAATTTTGTAAGTTGGGTGCTTATCTCGCTCCACTTTGAGGATAAGCTATCGTTTTCACGATAAGTCTCCCTACCCATTTCTTCATGGAATAGTCTACTAACCGATTCCCACAGGGGGGTTCGATGTTGCGAATTTCCTATTTTAATAAAAAAAATTAATATATTACAAACTTATATAAAAAATAACCATTAATAAAAACAAAGGTTAAGAATACCTAAAGTTGAATGTTGAGATTGTTCAAACCAAGCCCTCGCCAATGCAACTTCTTCAGCAACGACCCATTTTTGTTGTTTTCGTTTGGCGGTTTCAACTACTTTATCCTCCTCGGTTTTTTTCTTATGACTTCTCTTTTTGATGGGTTTCGATGCGGAAGGACCATCATTGGATGGTTGAGATTCGGGAACGAATTCGTTTTGTGAAAGGTCGATGGAGGTTGGTGAAAGGTCGATGGGCGATTGTGAAAACGGGGTAGGTATCGAATCGTCGGTGTGTGGGATGTTAGTAAACACACGATTCCCGATATACGATGCATAACCCGCCATGTCGGGCATAGGAGAGTGTATGAAAAATGGATGAGCTATTGGACGAGTGGGTGGTGGGCTAGGATTATTTTCTTGGAATCCATACGGGTTGCTTGGGTCAAAAGGACGGTTGTAAGGATGCATTTTTTTCGTTTTGTAGAAGGAGAATTGAAGATGTGGTTGAATGTGGTAAAAAATGGAAGAAAAATGTGAGTTTTATAGTGAAAAAATGGAAGAAAAAGTTAATTTTTTTAATATAGCCGTTGGCCAACGGCTAGCCCAACGGCTCTTTTCTTTTGGCCATACACAGCCCGCCATGTCAGCTCGCTTCCCCTGCCCCACGCCCGGCTTGAAACCCAAGCCCCAAGGGCCACGCCCCAACGAAAGCCCACCCGGGGTGGTGCCTTGGGCGTTTTCCCCCAACCCACGCCCCATACCCCATGGCCTAATTTCGCGAGACAACACATGAGTTTCTTGGCTTCCGTTCTGGAGTCTTACAAAGGTCTGATTGCAGGGAAGATAGGCAGCCCAAACATGCCAAAGGAAGATTACGATCAGGTAGACCCGGAAGAGATGGAGCTCATGGATATTCGCTGGTGTATGGCGAGCGTAATCAGGAGGGCTCAACGGTTCATGGAGATCACTGGGAGAAAATGTTTAGAAGGTCCTGACATGAAGCTAGGGTTTGACAAAGCAAAGGTTAGATGTTTCAAATGCAAACAGAAGGGACACTTCAAAAGAGAGTATACTAACCGCCAAACTGATGATAGTGTGAATCTTTTTCAAGAAGATTACTACAAAAAGGCCATCTATCATCACAACAATGAGCAACCGTCAAGAAAGCAGATTGAAGAAGGATCTTCTAAAGAGAAGAAACATGCTATGTTGACAATTCAAGATGATAAAAGATGGAAGATTCATGATGATGAAGGGTTTAATTGGGATAAATATCAAAAAGGAAGAGAAAAAGGCATTGGTTGCTAAGATCAAACAGAGCCGAGAGGAACAACATGCATGAATGTATTTGAGTGAAGTGTATAAGGCATTCAAGGAAGCACAGTGGGAAAATAGATGGGATGCTAAGAGAGAATGTTTTGTTGATCCTCAAGGAAACCCAACAGTTGATCCTGAAAAGGTAGATTTTGAAGCACTTGTTGCTGCTATCCAACTGTGGGAGTTTGGTGTAAAGGGCTCGAAGAGATTCCTAACTACATACAAAAGGTAGAGGAGGGCATATAGAAGGTGATATATGCCAGCTTAGAGAAGAAGAAGAAGAATACGGTAGAGGACATTATTGATGAAAGCAACAAGATGGTGGATGAGGTGAAGAAAGCTGATGTGAAGGCAACGGAAGTTGTTGCTAAAGAACAGCAAGTGTCTGAAGAAGATCAGAATCGAAAGGCAGAAGAAGCCACGGTGCCAAAAGCTGAGGTAATAACTCAATCTGATTCTTCTGTATCATCAGATAAAATTGAGATTAAAACTGAACAACAGTGCAAGAAATGCATGGAAACGTGCAGTGCTTGTACTGAGAAAGATGAAAAGTTTAAAGCCAGAGACATTGAATTTACTAAAATAGAAAAGATTTTCAAAGAAAAATGTAATGAAATATTTGAAAATGAAAGGTTTTTGAAAGAAAAATAAAAAGAGCTAACACAAAAATGTGAAAATCTTGAAAAAGAAAACAAAATTTTGAAACAAAAGTGTTCAGCAGATTGCAACGAATGTGTTCAAAAAGATAAAACTGTTCAAGAGTTGCAAAAAGAGTATAATGGAATGAAATTGTCATACTATACTGTAAAAGAAGCTTATGAAACTTTGAAGAGTAGAGTAAAAAATTTAGATGATAGATTGCCAGCATGTCAAAAGACAACCAAATTTCTTGAAGCCAAATATGAAGGAAAACAAATAGTTTTAAATCAATATATTGATGATGTGGCTAAACTTAAACAAGAACTGGCTGAGAAAGAAAAATTAGTCAATAAACTTCAAAGTTATCATGCTTCTTCATACATTCTAGAAGGTATTTTCAACATCACACCAGATGGTAAAGAGTCTGAAAAGAATAAAAAGGGAATTGGGTCAGAATATCATCAGGTTCCACCACCGTTGGAGAATAATTATACATTCTATGATGGCGAAAATGTGGAAAAAGCAATAAATATGGTTGACCAATTACCTGACAATATCGATGTGAATTACACCAAATCTGATGATCTTGGTGATTCAGAGGTGGTAGGTAAGGTTGTTGAAAGCGTTATGATAGATGATTCTACCAAAACAAATAAGTCTGAATCACATGATGAAACTGAGGAAAGTTTTCACAAAAATTATCTTAAGGATTCAAAACCTTAGGAAAATGCGAATGATGATCCAACAGGATTGGCATATACCATGATTGGTTCAGACAAATTATTCTCAGATGTTGAATTCCCGATTCAAATTGTGATTTTGGATAAGACTGATAAAGTGTTCAAACTGGTAGAAATTGAGAAAACTGAGATTGAAAAATTTTATGGAAAGAGCAAGAAAACTTTTTATAACAAACCTAGTTACAAAAAGAAGAATATGAAGGCTGGGTTGGGTAATAAATGTAACACCTCGTAAAATCATACCCAATAAAATAAAGACACGTGTCATGAAGGGCGTGTTATAACCCGAATCAAGTTAGAGATGTATGGTAGGATTTAAAAGTGTCGACATGTTAATTAATACCTCTGAGCGACTAGTTATGAATCCCAAGACCCTAATCCATTTTATAAACATCTGATATACTCAAATCTGGTTATTTCCTATAATGCATAATACAAAATTTTCAAAGATAGGATCCTATGAGAATATTCGACAAATTTTCATTCGTGATTTCTATTTAAAGAATCCAAAACAATTCTAATGCATGGAAAGGCTGTCATAACATTTTGGACCTGATCAGGTGGTCCCATACTGGTATTAAAGGTCCTAAATTCGTAATAACAAAGTTGCATGGCCAAATACTACAGATTCTCAAAATTTTGTCTTCTGGTCAACGGTTACGGACCGCAAAGGGACCACCTTACGGTCCGTAAGGTGGCGGAGCTGAACAGAGATAATAAATAAAAAGCGGATACGGACCGCAAAGCCAAGGGCTTACGGTCCGCAAGGTTGTAACTGGGTATCTCAGATCATGGTCGGTTACGGACCGTAAAGCCTTGGGCTTACGGTCCGTAAGATGTGCTTACGGACCGCAAGGAATACTGCTTAAGGTCCGTAAGGAGGTCGCTGGCAGCAGAAAATGGCAGTTTTCTGTTCTAACCGGTTGCACCGCCTTAAAGAGCTGGTTTTCAAAATACTGGAGCATGGCCAATAGTTTTGCATGCATAGGGACACTTGGGTTGATCAGGGAACTTCCATAAACTTAGTTGTGAAGATCTTGTGCTCTCTAAACCCCTATATAATGAAGTGAAGTTGCAACACTTGAAAATGCTCATTTCAAAACTCATTTCCACACTTCCTCTGGAGCTCTGGACCTGAATCAAGTTTCCTTAATTCATAATCTCGTGCTTAGGACCTTTGTAAGTGTCCTTAACCTCTTCATTTCAGTTTTAATTAGCTTAATGACCATAAGTCAAACTTATCGTAATTAAAGTTTGACTTCGTGATTAATCACTAATGGTCCGGTCATTAGTTAAATTAAAAATAGTTATAAGTTGGTAATTATGTAGGTAATAAACCCCTGAGAGGGCACCTACTAATTATCACCCTAGCTTGGTCAAATGTCGGGTTAAACCTAATACTAAAAAGTCAACAGAAAGCTAATTCTCAAATAAACATATAAATTGCAATGGAGGAGCTATGGAACCTGTTTTATCACTAATATAACTTGGTAATTAATATAAGAACATGTCTAAACATGTTCAACCCGACAATTTTCAGTTTAGGCTCGGTTCGGAACCGAAAGTCGCATAACTTGACTTTTGCTTTGACTTTCAGTTCTGACCCATTGTAGCATGTTTTAGAAATGCCTTAGAGCTTTATTTGGACCAGGTTACATGTTAGTATAACCCTCTGTGATTATACAACTTGGTTCACTAGTTATCCGATTCATATGCATGTTTCCGTTAATTGCTTAAATGTTGACTATTATGCCCATATGACCTTAAAATGTGATTTTGAAAATGTAAAAGAATAAAAACCTTAGTTACTGATTTATAAAGTTGTCCCTAAAATTTGACATCAGTTTGTGTTCTAGATTAGGAGTTATGCTCATTAGCGTAAATGAAAAGCTTTTTATTAATTAAACGGCGTAATTAGCATATAGCCTATCTAAACCCAATTTTTGATACCAAACTTTTTACCTACTGATGTAAAATAATATTTTGGGATTTTTGAAGATTTTTATTTATTTTTAGGCTGAGCATAACATAGGATTATAGCCTTGATTCGGTTATTGTCGGTTTTGCCCTTTTGGCCTATAAAATGAGTTTTACAAATTGTTTTGATACCAAACCTTTTTCTACTGATCTAATATGATAAATAAAATATTTTGAGCTTTCTGGAATAATAAAAATATCAGCTTTTCTTTAAAAACCCGAAAATAGCTCAAAATCGCCTTTTTAAGCGTTTTTAACGCATAGTATGTATTAAAACTATTTTAAACATATAAGGTATGATACCTACTGATATTTTTAGTAAATTTTTATACTTTAACAGTAAGTATAAGTTTTAAACTCAGATTTCCAGTTTTGACCTTTTAGGCTTATGTGAAATTACCAAAATGCCCCTACGGTGCATAGTTTAAGTATAAAAGATAAATTTTACGTATTTACAATACCCTACTGTTATGACTTATAAAAATAAATATTTTTACTGATTATATCAGACCTGAAACTCAGATTTATATTAAATCTCTTTTATAACC
>JARYGA010024588.1:0-49371 GCA_030545235.1 Helianthus tuberosus | reverse complement strand
TTTTTTGCTCTTTTACATGGTTGTGAAGGTTCGGCATGCTCATGTAAAAGTTGGATCTCCAAACGAGTCGCAAAAAATATTATTTGATCTTCCAAGTATATCTCGAACGATGATATGGTAGGTTGTCCATTTTCGTAAAAAATGTAGATTTTTTTTATAAATATTGAAAGTAAAATGAGAAAGTTAGGTAATGGTGTATTTAAAATGTAGAAATGGTTTGGTGTATACATAAGTTTAAATTTTATTTAAAAAAATCAAATTCAACTCGTAGAAGTGGGGTGGGGTCCACAACCAATGGTCACAACACACATCCTAATTGTTTCACCATCATTAGTAGAATCACAATGAAACCTGAACTTAAAAGGAAAACCCGATACCCTAAACATATGGGACGGTTTTGGGGTCGGGTAATTGAGTATGGGATCGAGTATGTGATATGCCCATGTACTCTGTTAACATACCCGATATAAATATTATTTTATTAATTAATCCTTTATTTAGGTCAAACAAAACGAGTGTGTATTCTGATTTTACTTATTTATCTATCTATCTGGATAACCAAACTCTATTTCTTGGGTTGGATTTTTGTTATTCCAACAAAACATGTATAAAAATTGAAATTTGGGGATTATCTACTTAACCCTAGAAATGTAAGTTTTTATTCAGTCCTTGCTTCTTGGTTTCAAACTTGTGGCAATCATTATTTAATTTTTGTTTATGTAAGTATTCTATTATTTATTTAAAATAAGATGTACCAGGTAGACAAGTTTTTTTTGCTGGATGTGTTTTTTTTTCTGTAAAAACAAAATAGTGAAATTGAAATGGACGATCAAGGATGGACGTATTTATCTTAAATATGTATTAGGTTTTGTTAGAAATTTAGAATGGTTTTGGTTCTTTTGAATATGTATTAGTTCAAGTATTTCCTTAGCATTTTTTGAATATGTATTGGTTTCAGAGTTGACAGTAGTAAGCTACTAATTTTATCACATTTCGGCCTTTTGTATTAGTTTTGAACTCAACGCACATCGAGTTTTACTCGTTAATACCCGATGGATATGCATGAAACCCGAAACTCATTAGCATACCCAAAACCCTCGGGTATGCCCATACTCGACGGGTAATTACCCGTCCCATACCCAATGGGTTTTGGGCCGGGTATGGGACAAGTTTTTGTAACGAGGTATGGGGTTGGGATTAGCCATACCCGTCCCATATCCGACCCATTGTCATCCCTAATCATTAGCCTGATCCCTTAACGACCGGGTAATGCCCCATGGGGCGATGTTTGACGCCTATTCCCCGGTGATGTGGCTGGGGTGTTGGTGGGTTACGCTTTGTCTCACATAATAATGTTATGTACAAAGGGGTTTTGAGATAATTATTTGTGAACAACTGAGGAATATTATAAATAAAAAGACTAGCAAGAAACTAGCTAAAGAACACAAAAGGAGAATCACCAAATAGTGCCACCCTCATAGGGTATCAAAATTGAAATTACACTAACACACCCAATCTAAGTTGAGACTAGTAACATTATTTTTTTTTTAACCAAATTAAATAACCCTCTGAATTATATGTCTTCACAAATCTTGATAATGGAAGTGATGGTTGTTAAAAACCTTGTTGTTTCTGGCTCCAAATTTGCAATCATGAAAACCGCATTTGTAGCATTCTTCTCAAGGGTTGTAAGCCTCCATTGGTTTGGAAGGTCCAGAAGTTCCGAGACCGAGGAGTAATAAGCTGATAGGAATTTGGACCAAGACCAAATAAAAGCACATACAAGTTTAACATTCCTGCAAGTGATCAAGATGTGGTCTACTATTTCTACTCCAGCTTTTCACATTAGGCACACCCGATGTGTTTATATTAACTCCCCTCTTGGCTAATACCTCTTGAGTGTAATCTATTCATTTGCGCCCTCCATAAAAAATTAACTTTGACCGGGTCCCATCGAGTCCATATCGGCGAGTTTCTCCACTATGTCAATTTGCAAGCAAAAAGTTTTGACTGAGAAACCAATTTCATTGCATTCTAGCCATACCCATCCGTCTTTACCGAAAGAAATAGTGACTTGTTCCAACATTAGGTTACACTATTGCACATGTGCATATGAATACGTTATTTTTTCGGTATGTTCAAAGGCTGGAGATATTTGGACACCCATCGCGCCTATTTTCACACCTTTGGTGCCCTAGACGCCTCGTATAGGTCTATACGAGGCGTCTGAGTACCTCGTATCCATCCCTCGTACAGACCTATACTCCCCGTCTGATGTGACTGATTTGACATTGTGCTTTGGTGCAGAGATGGTCGGAAAAGTAACCCTATACGCCTCGTATAGGTCTATACGAGGCGTCCTGAAGGGTGTCAAAATAGGCATAAATGTGTGTAAATATGTAGACCCATGTTCAAATTATCTTTTGACATACAAAAATATGTGCGTGTTATGGATATAGTGATCTTTATTTTTTAGGTAAAATACGCAAGTTAATATGTACGTGTCCTGGTTTTTTAAATAAAATCTACAATTTAGGATTTTTATAACTTTGCATGCATATTTGTATACATGGGACGCGTCTGCTGCCTAGGAAATTTAACGCCTGAAACTCGAATAAAAACGTCGAGACATGGGAGGGACAATGTACCAGATTTCTTATCTGTGTAACCTTTTAATTTATCTAAAACTTATATATTAAAAAACCATAGACTGAATTTTATTCTCACTATTGTGTAATTATTTGTGAATCTTAACAGATTAGATTTCCTCTCTATTGTAGGATTTATGGTGAGACGTTATATATATAGTATATGTTTGGAGCCCATCCTATGAAATAATTGGTGTAGAAATGAAGGAAATCACTACATTTATGGCCCCCGATCAGAAATTCAGAACCGCAAAAATCTTCTATCATAGCGAGCAATTACTAATTTCGTAGGATTTGTATATGTAATCAACTTTACCTTCATTGTATACAACATATTTTTAAACTTAATAGTATTATTTAGCATTTTAGAATATTATGAGGTTAAAAAATATTTAGCCACTTAGGTTATAGCCTAGTGGTTAAAAGGAATTATCTTTTATGAGGAGACTAAAGTTCAATATAGGTATTTAAGGAGAAAAATTAGCCCGGTAAAAAAAACCTTTACATGATGTAATACTACTAATTTCCGTAAAACATTGATAAATAAACACTCTAAACGCCCTTGGGATTGGAAAAAAAAAATCCGTTATTTATTGATGATGATAACAACAATAATAACAATTTGAAACCGGCTGATTTTTATTTATTTATTTTTTATTATTGTTAAGTTATCACTTTCTTAATTGAGTAAAATGTACGAGTAGTCCCTATGTTTGTTAAAGATTTAGCTTTAGTTCCTACATTTTCAAAATTACATGTGTGTTTTTTTGTGGTTTGACAATTTATTATTCGGATAGTCTCTAACGTGGATGAATGTTAGGTTTTAGTGTTAAGTGGATTTGAAATTATAAAAACACCCTTACTACTAAAAATAAAAATTAAAACACTAAAGGATAAATTTAATCTCAAGTGGGTTTCACCTATATAATAAAAGCAAATTAACCACCATCCACGTTGGAGACTATCCAAGTAATAGGGAGCACACATGCAATTTTAAAAAGGTAGGACTAAAGCTGAAAATTTACTAAACTACAGGAACTATCCATGCATGTTACTCTTCCCAAATTTTACTTTTGATTACTTAATAGTATTATTTAGCTATTTTTAATCATCACTAATCTAGATCAAATATGAGATAGCATTTAGTATTTGTATTTACATTTTACCGACCATTTCATTCCCTCGTCAAGGCTAATGATAAGGAAATAAGACAGTGAAGTGGCCACCTGATACCACACGGGACATTAATTATGTCACCGGGTAAGGATCCTGTACATTAATTCAGAAGTGTGAGAAGTGTATTATAACACTATATATAATACTATATAACACTATGTAACACCATATAACACTATGTAACACTATATAACAATATATAACACTATACATCTATCATAGACATGCTATCAGACAAAATATAGTGTTATATTTGTTATATAGTGTTATATGGTGTTATATGGTGTTACATAGTGTTATATTGTGTTTATATGGTGTTATATAGTGTTATATATAGTGTTATATATAGTGTTATAATACACTTCTGAATTAATGTACATGATCCTCTATATATATATATATAGGGTAAGGATAGTGTAAAAAGGGCCTAAAGTGTGAGAAGTGTATTATAACACTATATATAAGACTATATAACACCATATAAACACCGTGTAACAATATGTAACACCATTAACACTATGTAACACTATATATCATTATATAACAAATATAACATTATACATCTATCATAGACATGCTATCAGACAACCTATAGTGTTATATTTGTTATATAATGATATATAGTGTTACAAAGTGTTATATGGTATTATATGGTGTTACATATTGTTATACGGTGTTTATATGGTATTATATAGTATTATATATAGTGTTATAATCACTTCTCACATTTTGAGCACTTTTTACAGGATCCTCTACCTATATATATATATATAGTGGAGAGTTCAAATGAGAAGAAACTTTTTATAAGAAGAAAAAAGATGAAATTTCAACCAATAAGAATGTTTCATTTTACTTCATTTAATATAAGTATTTAATTTTACTATAAGGGTAATATGATAAACCTATAAAGATATTTAATTAGTAGTATTTCTCTTTAATAGAGTTACATTAAAATTTCTAATTTATATTCAAAATATATATATTTTCAAAAAAATAAAATAAAATAATTTAGAGTGTAGGTTAAATTACAATGTGTATATGATAAATTACGGGTTGTGTATGATAAATTTCAACATGTGTAGGGTAAATTTCGAAAGGTGTAGGGTAACTTTGATGTGTGTAGTCAAAAAACATTATTGTGAAGGATGATAGTTTTTATGACTAATTAATTAGTCAAAGATGATAATAAATGAGATATGTGAAAAAGTATTTAATGTTTTACAATTATACCCTTTGTTCTTTTTCTTCTCAATTAAAATTTCTTCTCAAATGAACCTTCCCCTATATATATATATATATATAGAGAAACGGGTTCGGGAGAAAACGCTCAAAAGTGTGAGAACGGTGAGAACGCATCCTGGCCCAACACGTGTCCCGCGCCATAGAGAAGGGCGGAGGGGTGTAACACCTCGAAAATTCACGTCCTATAATGTATTGACACGTGTCATAAGCTTGAACGTGTAAAATAATACTCTAGAAGGACTAAAGCTGACAATCATGGAAAGTATGTGAATATACGAGTTCTAAATGTCAACGGCGAATAAATATATTGTACATTAACCCTACATGATGCTCATACCTTCAAACGAATAAATCATGGATCATACGAAGCTAAAAGTGAGAGATTTCAAACTACAGGGGTTAAATGTGTCAACATGTTAAAAATTATACCTCTGAATGACCTTTTGACAAAACCGAAGCTTTGTAACGGTTAATTATGCTCACTAGAATGCACGATATAAATTTCATAAAGTTTCGTTATCGTATGAGCAAGTTGTGATCAAATTCGTTTACAAGGGGTTAAAGCGTCAACGTTGAAAGTTAGGACCTTTCGGGTAACAATAAAGTTAACCGAGGACTTAACAAAGTGGGTAAATATCTTGAAGCCCTTGTATGTCAAATTAGAGGGTTCAAAGTGCAAGAATTAAGTTAGTTGCCCTTTCGAAAGGCCAAAAGACAATTATGCGGAAACTAGAAAACATTTTGCCTGATCAGAAGACCCATGCGGGCCGCATAAGCGAAGACAACATCTTACGCGGGCCGCCTGGCCCGCCCAGATACAGAAACTTCGGACATAAGCCTGATTTCGCGCTATAATCGATTTTAATCAGTGGTTTCACAACATGGGCGACCCCTAAGTGACTCCTAGACACTTAGGGACATGTGTTGATGAATTGTGGTCAATTGTAGGCTTGGGTGTCAACCTTTTGTGGTGATTAAACCACTATATAAAGGCTCCTAAGTTGCAAACATGATCATTCATTCTCATCTGCATTTCTTGAAGACCTCTGGAACTCAAGAGCCTTTTCTAAGCCTTCCTAGTCGACCATTAGACCTTGGTAAGTATGCCTAACCCTTCTTAATTAAGTTTTTGCTTAGTTATAGCTTAAAAGTCAAACCGTCGTAATTAAGGGTTGACTTTAAGATAAATCCCTATTGATTCTGTGTTTAGCCAAATCAAAGGTAGTTATAAGTTGGTAATTATGTGGGCTTTAAACCCTTAAAAGGGCATCCACTGATTCCCATCCTAACTAGGTCATTTGTCGAGTCAAAGATGATTAGAAAAAGTCAACAGAAATGTAATATTTCATTTAACGCATAATTAACGATGTAAAAGGCATATAACCTATTTTATCATTCATATAACTTGATAATAAGCATAAGAACTTGTCTAAACTTGTTTGATTCGACAACTTTCTGTTTTGAACCGATTCGGAACCGAAAGTCGCAAAGCTTTGACTTCAGTTCTGACCCGCTTTAGTATGATTTGGAAATGCCTTAGAGCTACCTTAGGACCATGCTACATGTTAGCTTAACCCTCTGTGGTTGGTTCATTGATTGACCCATTCGTTTACGCGTTTCCGTTAATTGCTCATATGTTGACCATTATGCCCTTTTCACCTTAAAACGTGATTTATGAAAATGTAAAAGTGTAGAAACTTTAATTACTAATATATAAACTTGTATGCAAAGTTTGACATCAGTTTGAAGTATAGATTGAGAGTTATGCTCATTAGCGCAAATTGAAAGCTTTATGTTAATAAAATGGCGTAATTAGCATATAGCCTAGTTAAGCCTACTTTTTGATATCAAATATTTACCCACTGATGTAATATATTATTTTAGGAATTTTAAAGATTTTTAATTAATTTTAGGCTGAGCATAACTCATAGTCGTAGGCTTAATCCGGTAAATGTCGGTTTTGCCCTGACGGGCCATAAAATGAGTTTTACATATCTAAACGACTCCAAACCTTTTGCTACTGATCACATATGATAAATAAATTATTTTAAGCCTTCTGGAAATATAAAAATATCAGATTTAAGTATCGAACCCGGAAATGGCCTTTAATCGCCTTTTTAAGCTTTTTTAACACATAGTATGTACTAAAACTAATTTAAACATACAAGGGTTGATACCTACTGATATTTGAGGCAAATTATAATATTTTAACAGTAAGCAAAGGTTGATAAACTCAGACTTCAGTTTTGAGCTTTACGGCTTATGTGAAATTACCAAAATGCCCTTCGGTGCATAGTTTGGTTATAATTGATAAATTTCACATATATACTTTATCCTACTGTTATAACTTATCAAAATAAGTATTTTTGCTGATTATACCAGACCTGTAACTCAGGTAAATACTTAAACTCTTTTATAACCTTTTAAATGACCAAACTACCCCTACGAGGCCTAGTTTGTGTTTAAATACGTTTTGGGCATAATGAAAGACATCTTACTGATGTCACAACATATTTGAGGCATAATTAACTTAGGAAACCTGTATATGACTCTCATGATTACCCGTCATGCGTTATTCGCGTTCGGTTCGGTTTATGTAACTAGTTTGCATAAATTAGCCGAAACGGGTCAAACGTTATCGTTTTTATCTCAAAATCCAGAATGTGTTTAGTTTACCCATATTATACAAGTCTCCAAACTTTTCGGGTCTAAATCACATCCTATTCCAGTGTTCGCTTAATCATGCGTTTTGAACCGT
The DNA here is from genome assembly GCA_030545235.1 of Helianthus tuberosus. Lineage (NCBI taxonomy): Eukaryota > Viridiplantae > Streptophyta > Magnoliopsida > Asterales > Asteraceae > Helianthus > Helianthus tuberosus. The sequence continues at coordinate 41,547 of JARYGA010024588.1, read as the reverse complement.
AAACCTTTCCTTAAAACTAACCGGTCTAAGTTACGACTTAAATGAGACCCGTTAGGAATTTAACAGGTTAATAAAACCTTCGTTCCAGATTGAGAGCCCCAGTAGAAGTACTTGTGCTCGCTGATTAGAATATACGGCTGAGTATAAATTGCATTGCTAGCTCAGGTAAATACTTTTAACTTATTTTCCCTTATACGGGCTTGGGGTACGGTATTATAAAAATACCGCTTGGTCGGGTGTAGAAACCTTTTAATCGGAGATGATTAAATTGCATAATCCCGTTTTAATCTGTATTGATTGATAACAAATAACATTGGGGGTTAATGACCGTGTCCTGGATATCCTTGGCTCATTTTAAAAAGTGAATGGCCATAACTTAAGCACAAGGTGTAGGCATAACACCTCCTGTTGCGTATGTAAAAGATATACTCACTCGTAAGGATGCCTTCTTGTGAGTTATATTTATGGTGTGTCGATTAATCTTGACCGGCTTGTATTGTATAATCACCGGCCCTAAATGTTGGACAACCATGTAAATCGGATACAAGATTTTTATTAATAAAATTGTCCTAAGTATAAAAGATTAATTTTGCCTCGTGCATTTTAATCAAATTATAAAAGATATTTTGTGCCACGTGCATTCAAATCAATTTTCTTAAACTCTTTTCAAAATGAGTCAGTTAATTGTATTTACCAGTGTAAACTGACGTATTTTCCAAAAGGTTAAGTGACAGGTACTATGCGTAATTGGCTGGGAGCTCAGGGCGTCATTAGGGAATCTTGCAAGTTCTAGATGCCTAAAGTCTGTTGAACAGTTTTCTTTTATTAATCCGCCTGTGGATCCTTTACCTTCCGTTGTAATACTTTGACATTACTTATATTCGGAATGTAATATATTTATCTTTTGCTTTCGCAGTGCATTTATATATTGTGTTGTTTGACTATGATGATCTCAACTACGTCACGATACTCCCCACCGGGCCCACCGGTGACACGTGGAAATCGGGGTGTGACAGGTTGGTATCAGAGCCAACATTGAGTGAATTAAACACTAGTCTTTAGTGTTTAATCTCAGTGACACAGTAGCACATTCCTTGACCTTTTGAGTCTAGACTTAACATAGGATTATTCTCAATCCTAATCTGAAAATTTTGCTTCCAATTTTTAATTGGATACGTCGCCAAGCGAAGAAGCTGTAATAAAAATTCTCCACGTCTGGAGCCTTGAAATGCTGAGCTTCGTACCGCGACCAGGATGAGACGTGCAACCAAGGAGAAAGCATTCAGGAATTGAATGAAGAAGAAACTCCTTTGCTAAAAATCGTTTCCTCAATAGTCCTTATAAGGACATATTTATCTTTTCAGTCCCTTCGAGGACAACACTATTCCTTTCAAAGACCCGCTTAGGGCAACTCTGTACTTTTATTTTCATATAATGGATTGATTAAATTAAGTTTTCATTCTAAACATGAAATATGAAATAAATGGAAAATAACATCCCTTAGAAGGGAAGTGCCTACGGGCTATAATTAACGTCCTCTGAGACTAAAGACGGTGGTAGCCTACAACTCTCTGTCAAGGAAAAGTAATGAACTTTGATTCACACCTAAATGCCTCGATCCCAAACGATCATGGCTTATAAATTAAACTTGTCCACGTGACTAAGCCTTTTGTGCTATTACTAAATGCCTCGATCCCAAACGATCATGGCTTATAAATTAAACTTTTCCACGTGACTAAGCCTTTTGTGCTATTACTAACTTATAAATTTGCCTCGATCCCAAACGATCATGGCTTATAAATTAAACTTGTCTACGCGGCTAGGCCATTTGTGCTATTATTAACTTATAAATTAGGATTTATGATAAAAATCCTGAATAAAATAAATATCCTTCCTTCCCTGCCAGTAGGCATTTTAAAAAGAATCTTAAAGGTGAAACCTAGCCTACGCGGCCAAGATGGTGAAACCTACCCAAGGGATTCAGATCCTTGTTAACACCTAAGAACGTGTTAGCACTCCTGACAAATGTGATTCGATAAAATCACAACAGTCATCCTTATATTGGATTCTTCCAATTTTCTTATCTGGCCTAGTGATTTAGAAATCATGGCTTGTGTCATCCTATAAGATGATCACATTATAAACATCCGCTAGTGATGAAGTGCCTACGGGCTAAGCTCGTTGTCCGATAAGACAACGACAGTGGTGGTCTTTGACCTCCTGTCTAAAAATGTTGGACCAGGTCCAAGCATAATAGTCGGTAGGATCCATACGATCTCGACTAATAGCATCTGAGAAGATGATCATATTATAACCATCCCTCAGAAGGGAAATGCCCACGGGCTATATCTATTGTCCTAAAAGACAAAAGACAGTTGAAATCTACAACTCCCTGTCAAGAGAAGGTAATGAACTTGATTCAAACCTTAATGCCCCGATTCTCTGAAATCATGGCTTATAAAATTTAGAATTGTCCTTGTGACTAGGCCTTTTGCGCCACTTCAATATCCTTAATGTTTCATAACTAGGATAAAATTATCATGGAAAATACTAATTAAATATAACTAACAAGTTAACCAATATGGTTTATATTACCATGGTTGATGAATCGTCAAAGATGATGATTCCATAAAAACCTCTGAATAAATCATTGTTAATATTTATGTAGTAATCAAGCTACATGGCTGGACTAGATGAAGTTAACAGCCACATGAAGGAGAACAATGATACTACCAGAATTAATGTAACTGGAGCAGAACTGCAGGCAATAATAGATTATGCTGTTACTCGAGCTCTTGATCGACAGTATGACGAATCAAATGATACCCACTCTAAGACTCTATCTGTGGCTCGTAGTAAGCCCCCTCCTAAAATACATGAGTCAAGGGAGGACGATGTTCATGACTTGTCAAATCAAAGGAGTATTCCGTCTAGACAGGTTGTGTTCCATCAAGAGGCACCAGTTAAGACCTGTTCATATAAATATTTTGCCTCCTGCAAGCCTAGAGACTTTACAGGAGAAAAAGGGGCCATCGATTGCATGACATGGCTCGATGAGATGGACGCTGTTGTTGACATCAGCGGTTGTGCGGAGCAAGATGTTGTGAAATTTGTTTCACAATCATTCAAAGGAGAAGCGTTGGCATGGTGGAGATCATTGCTCCAAGCCACGGGAAAAGTTCTACTCTACAACTTATCTTGGGAACAATTTGTTGCATTAGTCAAGGAAAACTATTGCCCCCAGCATGAGGTAGAAAAGATAGAATCAGACTTCTTGACTCTGGTCATGGAGGATTCGGATTGTCAGGCGTATGTGACAAGTTTCAACACTATGTCCCGCCTAGTTCCTTATTTAGTCACCCCTGAACCTAAACGCATAGCGCGTTTCATTGGAGGCCTAGCACCAGAAATAAAAGGAAGTGTTAAAGCATCTAGGCCAACCACATATAGGTCCGTGGTGGACTTATCCTTATCTCTCACCTTAGATGCAATCAAAATTAAGTCTGTTAAGGCTTCTGGCGAGGGAAGAAGAGAAAGAGAGGAGGAAAACTCTCATCGATATAACAAGAAGAAGAAGGGAAACTCTGAGCGCGGGAAGGATTCCGAGTTTAGGAAGAACTCGAGTCAGTCTGATAACAGACCCAAATGCAGTAACTGCAAAAAGCAACATTTTGGAAAATGTACAATCGACCCACGTGCTAAATTGTGTGGAATTTGCAAGACCAAGGGTCACAAAACCTTAGATTGCAAGGGGTTAAAGAACGCCACATGTTACAATTGTAACGAGGAAGGGCACATCAAAACCAACTGCCCAAAGCTTATAAAGAAGCCGGGAGAGGCCAGGAAAATAAACGCATGAGTCTTCCGGATGAACGCCAGGAAATGGTGCAGAAGCATAACTATATAGCAGGAACCAATAGAAAGTATGGCAAACTCGGATAAGACAACAGTCGATCGCGCCATTGATGGCACGACGCATGCTAATGATGCTGAAGTTGTGAACCTTAGAATTTCCAAAGATGTTCTTCAAACTATGATAGACGCAGCTATTGGAAAAGCTGTGAAGAAGGCTGTGAAAAAGTTCAAGGAGCCCCATGCTGCTCGGTCCAAATTTTATCTAGGACCACACTTCCTTACTCTTAAGGAGGATCCCGTTCATGCCTCTGATGCAAAGGATGAACTAAAAAGGAAAAGGGAGGTAGATAACTCCCAGAGTTCTAAGAAAAAGAATAAACAAAAGTCCAATCAAAAACCTGTATGCAAGATTTGCAAGAAGCGCCACTACGGGAAATGCAGATTTGAGCCTCGACCTCTACATTGTGGGATCTGCAAGTCTAAGGGACATAAAACATTGGACTGCAAAGACATGAAGAATGCAGTCTGTTTCGGCTGTAATGAGAAAGGCCACATCAAGACTACGTGCCCTAAATCCGTCAAAGGAAATGCGGCGGAGGAAGTAAAGCCTAAAATTGAAAGCGCCTAAAATGCCTGAGCTAGTCCATAAATAATGGCATCAGGTACATTCCTTGGCATTTTATCAGTAATTTAAATGCTAAGAGTTTTTATTTTGGTTCGGATACCAGTAAATCCTTCATAAACTATAAGTATAACAAGTTTTAAAAAAAAAAACTTTTCATAAGAACCCTATATATATTAAGTGTAAGGAAAAACTTACAGGTAGAAAATTCACCAGAACTATTTTTCTGTTCCTGTCAGAAATCTTCAGTCATAAAATTCCAATGTACTCTCTCTCCAGATAAATGCATTCAAATGAAATTGATATCTCTTTGATCTCTAACGATTGCGAATACCAAATAGCATGATAAAAGCGCCATATGAGGATTGGTATATCTTAATATGTTCCATAGATTGCTTCCATGCCTGATCAGTATGGAGGTTTAATGCATGGGACCACAAAGTTATTCCAATAATCATATGGTACTAAAGTCAACTAATAGTATTCAAAGAAGATATCCAGAATAGAATTGTCCAAATAAATATTCCCTGGTAAAGGAATATGTGGACTCATAACATAAATATGTCACTTATTAGACACAAGCGTGATTAGTGAACTGGAGTCTGAGATATGGAAATATCTGTAACCTCCTTGTACCTTGATTATTTTCTCCTAAGATTACCCTGTTTACCCCAGGGAGGCATGTAGAGTTAAGTTTAATATCCCATTTAAGGTGGTGTATTATGAAATCTCCAAGACAGCTATTACCATTATTGGAAAAATCAAAAACCCTGGTTAGGTAAGTTTTAAAATATGGATTCATATAGCCTAACTCAATATCCTGAGAGTTCGGTATAGTTAACTAGGAAAGACGGTTCATCTTGCTTATGCATTATGTACCGCAACCCTATTTAGACAACGATTAAGAATCGCCATCAACTACCCAGGATCGTCGAATTGTTCGACTAACTGTAAGGATTAGCTATTCCTTAAGATTAATTTTGAGCAATGGTTGGAATAACCATCTCACCTTAAGATAAGCTTTTCTATAATAGCTGTTATATAAGTATCAAGGTGGCTCCTTTGGTGACCTTGTATAAATGAAATATCAAAACATCCGTTGGATGGACGAGACTTTAGAAAGTCCACTTATTAGGATCTAAAGGTTGCATTAAAAACAACAAATAAGATCACGCAAATTCATAATCATCTGTAAGATGCCAGTAATCGGCAGAAAAATCAAGGATTAATGAAAGTAACAAACCTCCTAACTTCTTGTTAAGGAAGGGTGTGCCAAATTGTTAAATTATCAGGCTAGTTAAGCTCTAAATATATAGAATCATTCGGAGGAAATCGAATGTATCAAGATCAAGTAGCCTTTAAGCTAAAACCTATTTGAGGAGCTTGGCGGAGCTCGCAATACATCGCACACCAGTAATTGAAGGGTGTGTCTCGCCCATAAGTCAAGAAGCATTATCACATAATGATATGCAGAATTATGATATGATGAGAAACCTGTGTCGATTAAGGATCGACAGGATCAGAAGCTCCAAAAAGATACATGCACCTATTATAAAGGTCAATTGGAGTGCCTTAGAGGCTCAAAGGTACTAGGGAAGATTAAGCCCAATGTAAGGCAGAAATTACTTCCTTTACTTTAAAAATCTCGAGGTCGAGATTTCTTTTAAGGGGGTGAGGATGTAACACCTCGAAAATTCACGTCCTATAATGTATTGACACGTGTCATAAGCTTGAACGTGTAAAATAATACTCTAGAAGGACTAAAGCTGACAATCATGGAAAGTATGTGAATATACGAGTTCTAAATGTAAAACGGCGAATAAATATATTGTACATTAACCCTACATGATGCTCATACCTTCAAACGAATAAATCATGGATCATACGAAGCTAAAAGTGAGAGATTTCAAACTACAGGGGTTAAATGTGTCAACATGTTTAAATTATACCTCTGAATGACCTTTTGACAAAATCGAAGCTTTGTAACGGTTAATTCTGCTCACTAGAATGCATGATATAAATTTCATAAAGTTTCGTTATCGTATGAGCAAGTTGTGATCAAATTCGTTTACAAGGGGTTAAAGCGTCAACGTTGAAAGTTAGGACCTTTCGGGTAACAATAAAGTTAACCGAGGACTTAACAAAGTGGGTAAATATCTTGAAGCCCTTGTATGTCAAATTAGAGGGTTCAAAGTGAAAGAATTAAGTTAGTTGCCCTTTCGAAAGGCTAAAAGACAATTATGCGGAAACTAGAAAACATTTTGCCTGATCAGAAGACCCATGCGGGCCGCATAAGCGAAGACAACATCTTACGCGGGCCGCCTGGCCCGCCCAGATGCAGAAACTTCGGACAGAAGCCTGATTTCGCGCTATAATCGATTTTAATCAGTGGTTTCACAACATGGGCGACCCCTAAGTGACTCCTAGACACTTAGGGACATGTGTTGATGAATTGTGGTCAATTGTAGGCTTGGGTGTCAACCTTTTGTGGTGATTAAACCACTATATAAAGGCTCCTAAGTTGCAAACATGATCATTCATTCTCATCTGCATTTCTTGAAGACCTCTGGAACTCAAGAGCCTTTTCTAAGCCTTCCTAGTCGACCATTAGACCTTGGTAAGTATGCCTAACCCTTCTTAATTAAGTTTTTGCTTAGTTATAGCTTAAAAGTCAAACCGTCGTAATTAACGGTTGACTTTAAGATAAATCACTATTGATTCAGTGTTTAGCCAAATCAAAGGTAGTTATAAGTTGGTAATTATGTGGGCTTTAAACCCTTAAAAGGGCATCCACTGATTCCCATCCTAACTAGGTCATTTGTCGAGTCAAAGATGATTAGAAAAAGTCAACAGAAATGTAATCTTTTGTTTAACGCATAATTAACGATGTAAAAGGCGTATAACCTATTTTATCATTCATATAACTTGATAATAAGCATAAGAACTTGTCTAAACTTGTTTGATTCGACAACTTTATGTTTTGAACCGATTCGGAACCGAAAGTCGCAAAGCTTTGACTTTTGCTTTGACTTCAGTTCTGACCCGCTTTAGTATGATTTGGAAATGCCTTAGAGCTACCTTAGGACCATGCTACATGTTAGCTTAACCCTCTGTGGTTGGTTCATTGATTGACCCATTCGTTTACGCGTTTCCGTTAATTGCTCATATGTTGACCATTATGCCCTTTTCACCTTAAAACGTGATTTATGAAAATCTAAAAGTGTAGAAACTTTAATTACTGATATATAAACTTGTATGCAAAGTTTGACATTAGTTTGAAGTATAGATTGAGAGTTATGCTCATTAGCGCAAATTGAAAGCTTTATGTTAATAAAATGGTGTAATTAGCATATAGCCTAGTTAAGCCTACTTTTTGATATCAAATCTTTACCCACTGATGTAATATATTATTTTAGGAATTTTAAAGATTTTTAATTAATTTTAGGCTGAGCATAACTCATAGTCGTAGGCTTAATCCGGTAAATGTCGGTTTTGCCCTTACGGGCCATAAAATGAGTTTTACATATCTAAACGACTCCAAACCTTTTGCTACTGATCACATATGATAAATAAATTATTTTAAGCCTTCTGGAAATATAAAAATATCAGATTTAAGTATCGAACCCGGAAATGGCCTTTAATCGCCTTTTTAAGCGTTTTTAACACATAGTATGTACTAAAACTAATTTAAACATACAAGGGTTGATACCTACTGATATTTGAGGCAAATTATAATATTTTAACAGTAAGCAAAGGTTGATAAACTCAGACTTCAGTTTTGAGCTTTACGGCTTATGTGAAATTACCAAAATGCCCTTCGGTGCATAGTTTGGTTATAATTGATAAATTTCACATATATACTTTATCCTACTGTTATAACTTATCAAAATAAGTATTTTTGCTGATTATACCAGACCTGTAACTCAGGTAAATACTTAAACTCTTTTATAACCTTTTAAATGACCAAACTACCCCTACGAGGCCTAGTTTGTGTTTAAATACGTTTTGGGCATAATGAAAGACATCTTACTGATGTCACAACATATTTGAGGCATAATTAACTTAGGAAACCTGTATATGACTCTCATGATTACCCGTCATGCGTTATTCGCGTTCGGTTCGGTTTATGTAACTAGTTTGCTCGCTGATTGAGAGCCCCAGTAGAAGTATTTGTGCTCGCTGATTAGAATATACGGCTGAGTATAAATTGCATTGCTAGCTCAGGTAAATACTTTTAACTTATTTTCCCTTATACGGGCTTGGGGTACGGTATTATAAAAATACCGCTTGGTCGGGTGTAGAAACCTTTTAATCGGAGATGATTAAATTGCATAATCCCGTTTTAATCTGTATTGATTGATAACAAATAACATTGGGGGTTAATGACCGTGTCCTGGATATCCTTGGCTCATTTTAAAAAGTGAATGGCCATAACTTAAGCACAAGGTGTAGGCATAACACCTCCTGTTGCGTATGTAAAAGATATACTCACTCGTAAGGATGCCTTCTTGTGAGTTATATTTATGGTGTGTCGATTAATCTTGACCGGCTTGTATTGTATAATCACCGGCCCTAAATGTTGGACAATCATGTAAATCGGATACAAGATTTTTATTAATAAAATTGTCCCAAGTATAAAAGATTAATTTTGCCTCGTGCATTTGAATCAAATTATAAAAGATATTTTGTGCCACGTGCATTCAAATCAATTTTCTTAAACTTTTTTCAAAATGAGTCAGTTAATTGTATTTACCAGTGTAAACTGACGTATTTTCCAAAAGGTTAAGTGACAGGTACTATGCGTAATTGGCTGGGAGCTCAGGGCGTCATTAGGGAATCTTGCAAGTTCTAGATGCCTAAAGTCTGTTGAACAGGTTTCTTTTATTGATCCGCCTGTGGATCCTTTACCTTCCGTTGTAATACTTTGACATTACTTATATTCGGAATGTAATATATTTATCTTTTGCTTCCGCTGTGCATTTATATATTGTGTTGTTTGACTATGATGATCTCAACTACGTCACGATACTCCCCACCGGTGACACGTGGAAATCGGGGTGTGACAAGGGGCTTTTTGTCTTTTCATTCTCCTTTTATTTTCACAACGTGGTATAATATTTTCTGGCGTCTTTGTTTTTTTTGGCGTTAATGGTATTTATTAAACTTTTTGGCGTTGAATTAATTGTTTTTGTGTCACATATATTTTTTTTTGGCGTTATAGCGTTTTCTGGTTAATTTTTTTGGCGTTTTTTGCGTTTTGTATAATAATTCATTAGGAGTCATTAAAATTTGCATAAGATTACAATAAGACCAACTTTTTTTTGGCGTTTATTGAATTTTTTGGCGTTTAATACCCTTTTTACAAGGTGCTTTGCCAGCAACTGTTCTCCCAGTTTTCATACTACTAGCGTTTTGGTGTTTGTAGTTTTTGGCGTTATATATAATAATCTATTTTATTTATAGAGAATTAGATAACAAATCATTATATAACTTGATATCAAAACAATATAAAATGAAAACAAAAATAATATAAAATGGTAATCTACTTTTTCTTCCGAATCTTCAATGTCATCATCCTCTTCCTTCTTGAATTTGTTTTTGGCGTTTTGAACCTTTTTCAGACGAAGCTGCTTAGTGACATCCTGTTTTTTTGTGTGATATTCTTGTTTGGTGGCATGTCATTGAAGATCAACTCCATTTGTAATAATGGAGTCCAAAATAGCATTTTACAGTTATATTGAACCCTTTCTTCCATCCATATAATCATCAAGAACAAAGCTCACATGATGGCATGTCACTGTCATCAGTCTCTTTTTCTTGATTATTTGTCCATCTCATTCAACAAAATATTATTGAGTTAACCCCCTCAGAAAAAAGATCCTTTCAGTGAAAGCTTTGCCATCTGTGGCGTTTTAAAGGGAGTGGTTTCTAGAGGATATGATGTTTTTTGTGTTTTTCTGTGTGTGATTAATTTCATTGTGTATAGACGCCCCTCTTATAGAAGTTTTTTGGCGCGTAGTTTAGGCGGGACTTTTTTTGTAATAAATGACAGTAATAAAGTAAATGTCTTTTTAGTTACTAGTTTTGTTTTTACTATGTTGATCAGCTTTTATCAATTTTATAGGTTATAGACGTCCCATCTTCTAAGTTTGGCGTTTTTTTTAAATGGCCTTATGCAGACCAACATGACAAAATACAATAACAGAGTAAATAAAATATTAAGCAGGAAAAATATTTTTTGTTATTTTTGGCGTTTTGTTAGGGTTAACCATTTTTAGTATTATTTTGGCGTTTTGCTAATAAAGATAGAAATATATCATTTAATTATCTTAAAAAAAGGAAGATTACATAGAAGAAGAAAAAAAGAGGAAAAAAAATTAAAATCCTTCGTCAGAAGGTTCTTTATCTTAATAGTATCCATCACTTGTGTCATCTTCTTCCTCCTCGGAGTCTTCATCTTGATCTTCATCCATGTCATCACATTCACCTTCATCAGCTTCTTGTTCCTGAAGATTATGAAGCCTCCACCTGAACATGTCTTGCATTAACTCCAATTTTGAGTCTAATTCTGTGTTGGTACAAGTGGCATTATGCAATTCTTCCATGAAACCCAGTCGCTGCTTTGTCATGATGTTCTCTAGCCAGTAGACTTCCTGCTCTCCACTGTCGTATGTAACCGTCACCATGTCTGTTTCATCATCAAAACGCCATGATGTCATGATAGGGTCTGGCTTCACATCTCCTTTGATTGGTCCAAATTTGCTGGTTAATGCTTTCATAAGCATATGTGTTTCATGGCATTCGTTGTCTAGAGCGATGCCAATGGATAAGATTTGCCTCTGTATCTCTTCTTCCATTTTTAGAATTGCTCTGACTGTCTTAACATACACCCTCCTTCTGTTGTCAAAATGGAGGACGTATCGCCTGATTCCCAGAGTGTATATCCACGAAACGATTGTTGCCATTTTTGGCGTTTTGTTTAAGTTGGCGTTTTTGGTTAACGATTTTTTTTGCAGAAAATGGGTAGATTGAAGTGATTATGGAAACTATGTTTTACGTTTGTTTATATAATGATGTTTTTTGGCGCGTAATTTAGGAGGAAATTTCTTCTAATAAATGTTAATAACTGAAATTCAGTTATTTTGTGTTGTTTCATCTTCCTGTAATATTCAGCACGTTTTATTTTTAATTTTTGGCGTTTTGTTTTTAATGGTGTTTTATTTTTTTGTATGGCGTTTTATCATTTGATGGCGTTTTGAATATGAGCTGTAAAAGACCCTTTTACCCTTAATGAAGTGCGTCCCACATAATAATATTGATGTTATTTACGAAAACGCCACCGCGCAATCTAGTCCATGGATTGTTTTGATCGGACGATCCATAAGCGTTCTCACCATTCTCACACTTTTCACCGTTTTCTCTAAATCCCGACCCTATATATATATATATATATATATATATATATTATTTTTTATACAAGTAACCACATGTCACCCTTTTGCCATATATATATATATATATATATAGAAAAAGTATATCATACAATTGGCCTTAACGTATATTAGGTACGCGATGGCAAAATCACACGCTATATTACAAAAAAAAATTGAAAATCGCATGTGTGTATATATCAAAGTCGCATGTTATGTATATGAAGTGGATGTATATTAAATGAAATCGCATGTGTATAGATATTACTGAAATCGTATGGGGATATATATGAAAATCACATGTGTATATACTAATGTGGTGTGATAAAGCCCCTATGTGATGTGGTGCTGATGTGGCGGAGCTTTATGCCACATCCCCAACCTTATTGACAAGCCACATCATCACGGTCAACTCATGCGTAGCGATGTGGATGGTCTTATATTGTATCCTTTCTTCTCTACATGGGCGGACCCACTCATATCCGTATGTGGGTGGGGGGGGGGGGTGAAAAAAAAAAGATTATGTTATACATACATGAAAATCATATATGCCCCTGTAAAATCTTTCAATCACCCATATTTGTTTGGTCCCCGATGGCTCTGGCAGACGGCAGTGGTTAGTATTGTTAACCTAAATTGTTATTGTGGGCCTCTTTAAAACTTAGTATTGTTAATCAAACATGGGCCTCTATAAAATTTAACAGCCCAATAGGCCAATATATAACTAAAATACGTCTCTTGCATTCGAGTTATTTTTCTTTTGGAAAAAAAAGGAAAATCAACAAATTAGTAATGTAAAAAAATTGTTATATTTACCATTTATCTAGTATGAATAACTTACCTGTTGTTATAAACTAGTTTTTGCCCCGCCTGTACTGCGGAGCACTAAGCCGAATATCTCTCTCTCATGACATGTAAGTCTGTGTTTCGGTTTCTTGTACATACTACTCATAGTACGATCTAAAAAGTATATCGAGTCAACCCATTAAAACAAAACACTACCATAATTTTGCTAAAAAGGTAAAATGATAGAAAGACTATAATTTTAAACTAAGGGGAAATTGTAATCCTTTACAACAAATGAGCGTGTGTCACGTGGCCGCCTGACATGAATAAAAATTACACCAAGCTTTTATACATTAACATTTAGGGTTCAGTTTTTTTGGAGTTTAGGTTTAATTTATTAGGTTAATTAATGGTTAGATACCGTTTTCTTACAAAGAGAAGGTTTCTCATGATCTCACCCCTCTATATATGTGTATGTCTGTGTGAAGGGGTATGGTCCCAAATAGCATGCGCAGGTGCGCACATAAGAGACCATACCACTCCAAGAACTTCACCGTCCAAAATGATCTAGAAAGTCGATAGACAAACCTGGAGATAGATGTGGGGCACCACGGATGACGACAGGGAGAACACTAGCGACAACGAAAGAAAAGGACATTACGTGGCACCAATCATTGAATGTCAGATCCTGTCGCAGAATCTCTAAAGGATAGCTATAGACAACCCCGACAAGAAGTACTAGGGAACACTGAGGTGAAACGAAGGCCATCGTGCCAAGTTAGCCCTAGTACAGTTTAATGGTCTTGTCATGACAGAGGGGACAAAATGGATATTCCCCACGATTTGACAGCTGGCGAACGACCAGCTGGCTTCTCCTTCCTTCACAAACTTTCGGCTATAAATAGAGGACTTCACCATTAGGTTCAAGCATCGCTTCTCTGACCCTCTCACACTATACATACACTTGTATCCTCAAAGCGAATACTTATTCTCACGCCGAAGGGTGGTCACAAGGAGAACCCCCAACCTCTCCTCCTTGTAGAGTTCACCAGTGTTGTTTCATTTTGCAGGATCGATCGAAGATAGCCTGACTATTTGTCGAGGAAAGAATAGAGATTAACCTTTGTTGACGAGACGAATCAATTAAGCCAAATCTTATGTTGACTTAGTGTTTCTTCACCGTGTGTGTGTATCAAGTAGCATATTTCAATAATTTGATAAAATAATACATATTTTCAATTTGTAATAATGTTTGACATACTTTTGTTAATTATATAAAAGAGTAAAATGCCCGGATAGTTCCTATGGTTTGTCAATATTTCACCTATAGTCCCCAACTTTCTAAAATTACATGTATGCTCCTTGTGGTTTGCTCAGTTATTACTCGGATAGTCTCTACCATATGGATGACAGTTAAATTTTTCAGTTAAGTGCATGTAAAATGACAAGAAGACCCTTACTTATTAAAACAAAGTTTAAAACATTGAAAGAAATCCATTAATAAATAGTTGTGGGACCCACAAAAACATCATCTTCAACCTCACCCTTTCTTTTCCATCTAGCACCACCCTTAACCCCACCTTCTTGCCGGCGACACTACCTAAGTCACCGGAGAAACGAGTTCGTCAGCCATCATCACCACTATAACTATGATTTATCTCCAGCTATCTTCTCCGATCACCACTACAACTCCAACTTACCCATTTGTCCGGATCTGAAACCTGTGCCGGTGTTGGTATGAAACACACATCAAAATCAATTATATTGTTTGCTGATATTAGATAGTTCAGAATTAGTTATAGTGTTCACCGATTGAAACAAAAAGGAAGTTTTGATCAACATCGGATCCAATATCCACCGTTTTAATCATCGTCAAAAACCCACCATAGAACACCACAACATTACCTGATGTCGGCTAGTATCTCACTGATAGAAACCCCAACCGTCATTCATCTATGTTTCATCAGAGTTCTCTTATCCTTCAATACAAATTGTCGTCGTCACCGTAACATCCCTCGCCGGAACCCATTGCAACCCAAACCACTGTCGTTGCCGGTAACCGCCGATGACTAACACCATGATGGTCGGATTCTATTCCGTTCACTCTCTTTCTCTCTCTGCAACGGTTTTTCTCTCTCACCCTCTCTTCATCTTCGATCTCTCTCCGTCTTTAACTTTTTCTCTCTCTAATCTCTGGATATTGAAAGGGGTAATGATGTGGGTTTCTTTGGGGCCCACTTGATGTTTCAAATAAGTCAGATAATTTTTTTCTTTTTTTAATTCTTAGTATTATGGGTAGTTTAGTAATTTTACATTCACTTAACACCAAAACCGAACTTTCATTCACGCCAGGGACTATTCGAGTAACAAGTTATCAAAGCACAAGGAGCATACATGTAATTTTGAAAAGTTGGGAACTAAAGATGAAACTTTACCAAACCACAGGAACTATCTGTGCATTTTACTCTATATAAAATATAGTTTAATTATCTTTTATATAGGACCCGCCTCAATCCAACTCGAACCAGGCCGAAATTTTTTTGTTATGTGATAAAGGACAAACGAACCCTATAATTTCCACCCTATCGAAAAAATTATGGGTCCACCACCATTTCTACATAACCTATTCATTCTTTTCTAAAGATGTAGAATTAAATGTTTCCTTATGTTCTTGGTGTAATGGTACCCACTTACAAATAATAAGCCTAAAAGTCGAAAGCTTAAGCTTAAGCCTAATAAGATCATGAGTAATGGTTAATGACTCCAGAGGGGTATTTTTCACCACAACAATGTCATAACGCCTGTCACAGCCCCCTACCCCACCCTGGGAGTGGGAGACGTGAACCAGCCAGATGGTATCGGTGTTTATTAGATACGCAGCTGAAATTTTTTTCATCAGGATCGTAGTTAGGAAATAATTTCAGAGTTTGTAAGATACCAAACTTTTAATATTAAACAAATGGGCTTAAAACCATATTTAATTCAATTGTTTTTATAGGGATAAACACAAATAAATAAATAAAATAATTTTTCTTCTTTTATTCAGGTGTTTATAGCCACTTTATTTAAGCTTTCAGTGCTCCATAGCTGTCTTCTATTATCTTTACATTAAATTACCTGAAACACGTTTTGAAAACATTTTATCAGTAATAAATACTGGCGAGTTCATTCTATTTTTTATAAAATATATTCTTATACTTTACAGCATTAAGGTTTTTATGTTTGTTTATATTTACCCAAAACTCAATCAGTATTTGTCACATAGTGGCAGTTCCGATTTGATAGTGGTCATATTACTTATTGGCTAACTTTCGTCCAATAATGAAGTTTATCAAGTAATAAATATAAAATATATCTTATTATGATTTAATGGTATCGGTCACTAGGCGATTCCCGTGACGGTGGTCAAATCACTGTTGATCATTCTTTCAACTAGTGACTCTAGTCATATCAGTGTTGATCATTCTTTCAACTAGTGACTCTGGTCATAACACCGTTGATCATTCTTTCAACTAGTGACTCTGGTCATAACACTGTTGATCATTCTCTCAACTAGTGCCTTTGGTCATGTCACTGTTGATCATTCTCTCAACTAGTGACTCTGGTCATATTTCTGGTCATATCATTCTTTCAACTAGTGACTCTGAACTAAGTAGTGTCCTATGACATTACTTTGTCAAATATATTTTCTATGGCACAAATCCAATTAGCCCAGAAAATGAAAGATATCATTTTCTATTAAATTAATAGTTATAACTTTATCAAATATAATATATGAATTAAATAATTGTAATATTATTATTCAATATATTAACCTGACTAAGATTAAAAATATAATCTTAGTATAGTAGAATATATTATATTTGGCATATTTTATTATGGTATACATTTATTGATTAAACATTATTTATAATGTTAAATAGTAATTTAGGTTTATTAAATATATTATAACTAATATATCTTTAATGTTAATGGTTATAGGCTATGGCTTAATTATAACCTTCTGTTCACATTTAGCTATAACTAATATATTTTTAATGATAAAAGTAAACTTAGAGATTTAAACATAATTTCATTTTCTCACTGACTCTCTTTTCTAAAGTATGTGTCTTATAAAGAAAAAAGCTTTATGTTTAAGATTCTTTTCTCAAGTATATTGGTAGATATATACACCAATTAAATTTATTAATAATTTAATATAGTAATGTAAAAATTAGTTATAGGCTATGACTACTGGGGCACTATTCCCCCGTGCTTGTGGTCATGCTATTATTGGCTAACTTTTTGGCCAATAGTAACGAGTGTCAAGTAATGTATAAAACACCACACATTGGCAGCTATTGCAAAATATAAAAACTTAATCACTGTAAGTATAACTAATAAACATATAGGATTTTGGAAGCATTTTTAAATATAATTGTATCACAAAAAGGTGATAAAACTGTGAGAAAAGAGAATGGACTCACCTTGTAACTTTAGGGTTCAACTAGAAAGCCTCCTGGTAGAATCTTGGGTATAATTTCTGAGCTATTTTAATATATATATATATATATATATATATATATATATATATATTTGCACTCGTGTTAAGTATAGTAACCCTAATTCAACCTTATCCCTATGTCACGAGACAGAACCCCAACGAACTTAGTCGGGCAGAGCCTTGACATGCGTTATGGGGCTCCAGATCAATCGGAAAGGGTATAAGTGATCGGGAGTTAAAACACTTAAAACGGGGCAATACTTTATTATTATTATTATAGAATGAATTAAATTAATATTATGAAAAGAAAGAGGGGGCGCCAAAGAGACAAAAAGAAACTGAGCAATTGTGAAGTGTGAAGTTATCTTATATTTATACTAAAATTGTTTAGCTTGAATCTCAAGTAGTAGATTCTGCTTAGGACACGTATCCATTCAAATTTTAGTGATTTGCTTTGCTTTTCATCCATGCATACGTGTACACCTATGAGGTGTTAGTTTATTTTATTATTTATTTTATTATTTATATATTATAATTAATTCAGCTGCTTCACTTATTTGACTCTTATAACTTCTAAAATACAATGTTTTATAAAACAATAAATATGTCATTAGAACGAGAATATTTGTATCTACATTTTGAACCAAGTTTCATTAAAAACGGAGTAAGTCCAAATACAATGTATTTTTAGACGGTCACTAGGCCCATCTAGATACTTCATATTTCTAACAGTCAACTTACCCGTAATCTACCCGTTTAATAATATAAGTTTTATATACTTTATTTTAATATAGAAAATAGAAATGTCACACATATATAAGCCAATTAATTAGTATAACATTCCAACCAACTATATATAAAATAGTTTTTAAAACTATTTGGGTCGAATAATTATATTAAAAATAAAATTAGTTACTAGTGATTAATAAATTTAAACAATCTATAATTCTTATATGATAAAAAAGGATATGTTACATCCTCCCCACCTTGTTTTAAATCTCGTCCTCGAGATTTGGGCTACGATGTCTTCTTAAAGTTATGTCACGACTTAGTCAATAAGAACAGTATTAAGGTAAATGACACAGAATCAAGAGATGTTCAAATGAATATGGGTTTTTTACAATAAACAGGGCTCAATGGTTCAACTGAATTATTTCTAGGAATTAATGTCAAATGATCGATGTGAAATTATATAATTTCCAAGGTGACTAGGTTCAAGCCAAAAGAGATTTATGATCAATAGATGTCGAAATTGACTGTGAAGGACTTTTAGAAACAGTAGAATTCACTTGTCAAAAGAAAACTTACTTTGATTGTTAACTGAGGAAGATTTAGAATCAACAAGCTCAAAATGAAATAGAAGCACGAAAATGATTTGTCAACTATCGAACCATAACAAGAGAAAAATCAGTGTGTTGACATTTATTGAATTGCAAGGATACACCGAAATACAATAGAGTTTAGTGTGTCATTGTCTTAATACATAATTGCATTAGGACTATTTTCAATGATGAGTCAAACGAAAGACGTACGTGGTTTTGAATGATTTGTATGATTATGATTAGTCCAAGCTACAAGTTTATATCGACGCCGCAAGGTGTCGAAATGATTGAAATAGCTTAATAATTATGGTGACCGAACAATTTCACCGTGTTCGTAATCATCTGAAAGCTTTAATGAAGTAAATTTAGATATTCATTTCAAATAAATCTTATAGGATTTTCAATTGATGATGAAAGACCAAATGGATATCATATAATTTCGATCAATGATGAAAGAATCTTTGGAGGTACACCGGAATATAATACGAATTTGTGTACTCTTATCTTAACACGTAATTGTATTAAGACTGTTTTAAGATAATGAACCAACAGAAATTAAATAAATAAATCCGTACATCAGGTGTGAAAATGAGATTAGCGCAAGCTTCAAGTTAACGAAAATGCCACCGCAAGGTGTCGTAACCAATTTAAATAATTCAAGGAAAGTGAAGACCAAACAAGTCTGTTATGGTTTTGAATAGATGAAGTACTTGGCAAGATGCATTTATTTATACTAGGGTCAAATAATAACTTAACTTAGATATTACATATCAGCGATTACGTCTGGAATCATTTCTGCTTCTTGCGTAGTAAGTACGAATGCTCACGCGTTCTTCTTAGCTCCGTCCATTGTTTTTGCCTTGTTGTCGAGTGCTTTGGTCAGTTTCGGGCAATATGGTTTGATGTGTCCTGTTTCTCCGCAATTGTAACAAATATTAGTTTTCCTTCTACATTCTTCCTCTATATGCCCGGTTATCTTGCAGAAGTCACAGTAGGTTGTTCTCCTGGAACGGCATCTTCCTGAATGCTTTTTATTACAGATTCTGTAGGTAGGTTGCTCTAATGACGGTTCAGTTCCTTTCTTCTTGAATTCTTGGGAAATTTTCTGGGCTAACTCCTTCTTCTTGTTTTCTTCTCTTGTGCGGATTAGTCCATCTGTCAGGATGTTAGCTAGTTCAACTGCATCTTCAATAGTCTGTGGCCTAGCGGCCTTGACCATGTCTCGGATTTCACTAACTAATCCCCAAATATAACGAGAAATTAGTACGGGTTCTGGCGAAGCCAGAGTTGGTACCATTCTTGCATATTCGAAGAGCGTTGTCGTATATTCACGACAATTCACATCGATCATTTTATGATTTAGAAACTCGTTAGCTATTCGCTCCTTTTCATAAGGAGGACAAAATTTCCTTTCTGCCATTTCCTTGAATTTTTCCCAGCTCATGCCATAAGCCATGTCACTTCCTTTGGCCTGAAGGATTGTATTCCACCATTCTAAGGCTTCTTCTTTAAAGAGGTTGGAAGCATACATCACCTTATCTTCTTCGGCACATTTGCTGATTTTAAGAACAGCCTCCGTCTTTTCCAACCATCGCAAAGCAGCCGTGGCTCCTTCACTGTCTGCGAACTCAGTTGGTTTACAAGCTAAAAATTCTTTGTAGGTACACCCGAGAGTCATCGCCTTCTTTTTCTTGGGAAATGGGGTTTTGATAATATCATCATTGTCTCCATTGACACTATGGCTAAAACTGTCATTGCGAGTATGCTTGCTACTCACAACATTGGTGGGTTCTACGGGGTTTTTAACGACTTTAATTATTAAAGGTATAGCATTAGCTATTCTTTGGGCTATCATATTTTCTATAGCATTTTTATCCAAAGGATTTTCATTATTAGTATGAACTTTTGGATTATGTGATACTTCATTCGACATCTGAATGGGAAACATTTTCAATTATTAATATCACAGAACATTTAGAACAAAACAATACTTTCAAGAATCATATGTGCATATATATATATATACATATATTTAAATCTACAAAAATAACACATAGGTTACTTTGTATTAATTTCCTAACTTTATTGTTTAAGTTTAGGTATTAAAAGAACACCTAAATAGCTTAAACAAGTGGCTCTCATACCACCTTCTGTCACAGCCCCCGACCCCACCCTGGGAGTGGGAGACGTGAACCAGCCAGATGGTATCGGTGTTTATTAGATACGCAGCGGAAAATTTTTTCATCAGGATCGTAGTTAGGAAATAATTTCAGAGTTTGTAAAATACCAAACTTTTAATATTAAACAAATGGGCTTAAAACTATATTTAATTCAATTTTTTTATAGAGATAAACCCAAATAAATAAATAAAATAATTTTCTTCTTTTATTCAAGTGTTTATAGCCACTTTATTTAAGCCTTCAGTGCTCCATAGCTATCTTCTATTATCTTTACATTAAATTACCTGAAACACGTTTTGAAAACATTTTATCAGTAATAAATACTGGCGAGTTCATTCCATTTTTTTATAAAATATATTGTTATACTTTACAGCATTAAGGTTTTTATATTTGTTTATATTTACCCAAAACTCAATCAGTATTTGTCACATAGTGGCAGTTTCGATGTGACAGTGGTCATATTACTTATTGGCTAACTTTCGTCCAATAATGAAGTTTATCAAGTAATAAATATAAAATATATATTATTATGATTTAATGGTATCGGTCACTAGGCGATTCCCGTGACGGTGGTCAAATCACTATTGATCATTCTTTCAACTAGTTACTCTAGTCATATCACTGTTGATCATTCTTTCAACTAGTGACTCTGGTCATAACACTGTTGATCATTCTTTCAACTAGTGACTCTGGTCATAACACTGTTGATCATTCTTTCAACTAGTGACTCTGGTCATAACACTGTTGATCATTCTATCAACTAGTGCCTTTGGTCATGTCACTGTTGATCATTCTCTCAACTAGTGACTCTGGTCATATTTCTGGTCATATCATTCTTTCAACTAGTGACTCTGAACTAACTAGTGTCCTATGACATTACTTTGTTAAATATATTTTCTAAGGCACAAATCCAATTAGCCCAGAAAATGAAAGATATCATTTTCTATTAAATTAAGAGTTAAATGCTTGGTTGGTCCCTGTGGTTTTCAAAAATTGCAGACTTGGTCCCAATGGTTTACTAATTACACGCGTGGTCCCAAAACTTGTCAAAAATGCACTCGGTTGGTCCCTAGCCCTAACATCAGTTAAATTTCTCAGTTAAGTCCATGTTAAATGACCAAATTACCCTTGCTTATTAACTCTCTTTATAATTTTTGTTTAGTTTTACTTCCATCATCATCTTCATCAGTGGACTAAGTCATCTTCATCACCATCATCATCTTCATCACAAACCCACACCCAATCCTAAACCAAAACCCTAGTCTATTTAAAGCCCCTTATAACCCCGGCCCCTCATTTCCTTAAACATAAAATCTAAAAAAGCAGCCGTCAAACACCCCTCTTTTGCCCTCTGATTCTCGATCAAGTCCTCCGGCGATCGGAGCCGTTTTCCGGCGACTCCACCGGCCATTTCATCATCCTTCGACAACCACTCACACACGCACATTCCCTCCTCCCTCTGTTACACGCACTCCTCTTCATCTCTCAAATGCATCCGGCAATGAGGGAGCTCCGGTCGTCATGGTTTGAATCTCGGTTTTCACTTGCAGAGTTGCAGGTTTGGGGAAGATGAAACCCTAAATTCCTTAAACATAAAACCCTAAATTGCACCAAAAGCAGCCGTCAAACACCCCTCTTTTTCCCTCTGATTCTCGATCAAGTCCTCCGGCGATCGATCACTTGCAGGTTTGGGGAAGATGATGTGGTCAAAAGGATTATTTAATTATAATGACCATTTTGCAAGGGTTAATAAAGAGAGTTAATAAGCAAGGGTGTTTTGGTCATTTAACATGGACTTAACTGAGAAATTTAACTGATGTTAGGGCTGGGGACCAACCGAGTGCATTTTTGACAAGTTTTGGGACCACGCGTGTAATTAGTAAACCACTGGGACCAAGTCTGCAATTTTTGAAAACCACAGGGACCAACCAAGCATTTAACTCTTAAATTAATAGTTATAACTTTATCAAATATAATATATAAATTAAATAATTGTAATATTATTATTCAATATATTAACGTGACTAAGATTAAAAATATAATCTTAGTATAGTAGAATATATTATATTTGACATATTTTATTATGGTATACATTTTTTGATTAAACATTATTTATAATGTTAAATAGTAATTTAGGTTTATTAAATATATTATAACTAATATATCTTTAATGTTAATAGTTATAGGCTATGGCTTAATTAGAACCTTCTGTTCACATTTAGCTATAACTAATATATTTTTAATGATAAAAGTAAACTTAGAGATTTAAACATAATTTCATTTTCTCACTGACGCTCTTTTCTAAAGTATGTGTCTTATAAAGAAAAAACTTTATGTTTAAGATTCTTTTCTCAAGTATATTGGTAGATATATATACCAATTAAATTTATTAATAATTTAATATAGTAATGTAAAAATTAGTTATAGGTTATGACTACTGGGGCACTATTCCCCCGTGCTTGTGGTCATGCTATTATTGGCTAACTTTTTGGCCAATAGTAACGAGTGTCAAGTAATGTATAAAACACCACACATTGGCAGCTATTGCAAAATATAAAAACTTAATCACTGTAAGTATAACTGATAAACATATAGGATTTTGGAAGCATTTTTAAATATAATTGTATCACAAAAAGGTGATAAAACTGTGAGAAAAGAGAATGGACTCACCTTGTAACTTTAGGGTTCAACTAGAAAGCCTCCTGATAGAATCTTGGGTATAACTTCTGAACTATTTTAATTTATATATATATATATATATAACTACACTATATTAATAAGCATATCCAAAGGGCAGATATGGTCATTTGCCACTTTTTCAACATGTACAACTCTTGAAAGCTCATTGTACAAACCATGAAAGCACACTAACCCAAAGCTTCTAGAAACATGAAGTGAAGCGGCAACAATTTTAGGCGGCCCATATCTTTTGAGTTCAAATTTCGAATTCCAATACTCATCCCCAAATACTATTATCCCGCTTATTCCCTTCGTTTGCGTAGGCCAGGAAGAACCAGAGAGAGAGGGAGACGGGAAGGGGAGTCTTGAGAAGAGTTCCGACGACAACATGATGCAACGAGGTTGAACAATGACGGTAATAACTCCAGTTCCTTCCTTCCCTTCTCTCTATATCTCTGCGTTTCCTCTCTCTTTTTAGGGTTCGATTTGACGACGATGACTACGATTAATCATCACAGAAGTCCTGAACCCGGATGTATTCACTGGATTCCACTTACGTTTGTGTGTGTTTTAAGATGGATTTTCGTTTTTTGTAGGTCATGGTTTAAAGACTTGGTAACAGTTTGAGAAGAGTTCAAGATCGAGCTATTGTTTTGTAGTATGAAGATATGCATCTTCCATCATAAAATCTTTCAGGATCTGGTAAAGTAAATCTCGAATAATTTTTACGGATGGAAAATCCACACAAAACATAGGTTCTGTGTAGATTTACTTGAAATTGTGGAATAAAAGTGAATTTGGATCAGGTGTTTGCAGGAGAAAGTGAGGAGAAAGTTGTGGTTGTCAATTATTCGTGGGTATTCTTGAATGATTATTACGACCTGCAGGTTGATTTGAAGCATTTGATGCTGGTTTTAGCAAAGCTCTTCCTGTGGGTATACTTTATTTACATTTTTGTATATTATATGGTTTCGGGTCTTTATACCTTTTTAGGGTTTTTGACAAAATTGGGGGTTTTACTTGCTTTTCAGAGATAAAGATTGAAGCTTTGGTGTCGGGGTGTTCTTCAGGTTAGTTAAACGGGGTTCAGATTAATCGGATTGGGTCCATATTAAGACGGATTCCTTTTTATCGAAGGACAATTATTTTCCAGTTTTCATGTTTTGTGATGCAGAATATGTCTTGTAATATATCTATTATATTAAGATGAAGGCAAGGGAGACGAAGTGGTTTGAATCGCCTTCGACTGAGCTCAGTCATTGCAACTCACCTCTGAAACGTGCTCTCTCTACTGTTCGCAAATTAACAGAGGTGAATATGTTTCGTGTTTAATGAGTAAGAGTAGGATGTAATTCATTGGATATGAATATGTTTCGTTGTTTAATGAGTAAGAGTAGGATGTAATTCATTAGAATGCGAAATTATGATGATGGTTTTGGGCCTATAATTTGATTTTTTACTATTTGCAATGTCAACTGGTGTAGTTTTGAGAGAAAAAGTAGAAGAGAATCCAACTCAACTCGAGGTTGGGAATTTTTTTATTTCTTCGGCTACGTTTTTATAATGCTGGTCTGGTATATATTGGGAGTTTAGAGTCCTGTGCATTTTTGGGAGTTGCCAAATGTCTAACATCATTTAAACGTATATTTTTTAAATGGTAACCCGCTTGCTTTAGTGGACCCTTTTACCAAATACATGTGCTTTATCAAATAATCGGTTTGATACTGGCTGAAACAGGACTAACATGTACTTAGTTTTTAATGAAAACAATTTGTTTGATAAGTGTTTGAAAGATAAAAAGCTAACAATTTTAATATGTATCAAAGCTTTTTATTATCACAAGTTTACTAATAACTTAAAGCATACATATGGAAAGTCAAAGTCATCACTTTAAGTAGCAATTTAGCTTTGACACGTTTGTGCAAATTTTCTGCACCTGCCCAAATTATGGGATCAATATTCTGCTTATGAACATTGGGCTAAAATTGAAGTAAATCCTCATGCCATATCTTACATTTCTTGGTACTGTTTGTTCATTTAGTGATAATTCTTAGACTTTTGAAAGTCATCTTTTAATATCAGAAAATTCATCTTTTATTATTTAAAAAGGATAAAGTCATAAATTAGATCATTTACTGTTAGTTAACTATATAGTAGTAAAAAACGCACCAGAGTCTACACGCAAGCGTATGCTCTCGGGGCGATGCGAGGCACAACTTAAGTGCCTCAAACACACTCAGGTGGTGAAAATGCTCTGCACCAGCCTGACTGACCCGTTTATATTTGTAACGTGCAGTTGTTCTTTGTGGGCGGAAGGTTTGTCATTGCAAGTGATGGTGTTTGGGTGCTTTATCTGCAGAAACGGCTTGAAAGTGCAATCTTGGCACTAGCCCCACACATTGTTAATGTAAGGAAACACATAATTTTCAATTAAAATTTCACCCTCCTATACACATCAAATTTCATGTTTATTTTTTCTATTTACACGAAGCTATACAACCTAAGGGATTAAGAGATGGAAGAACCAGAGGAGCGCCAAAGGTAGCGGCAGAGCCGAATCCATTACTGGATCATGCAAATTGAATCGTTAATATGGATGTCTGAATTAGATTTTGAGGTTTAGTGATTTTCCCTTTCTTTCGATGGTTGAGTATAAAGGTATAAATATATGGATTAATGTGTCTAATAGGAGTTAGCTTTACACTTTGGGTCAAAATAGACAGAAAACAGCTGGCTTATGTTTCAACGGCTTTGCTTTGCGTTGTGGAATTGGTTTATTCGAGGGGTTGGCTTTACACTTTGGGTCGAGAGTGTTTTCTTAGTTTGATGGGTATATCATCATCGGCGGGGTTTAATTCAAGTACAACCTTTGTTTATGAGTTCAATTTTGACTTGAGGTCAAACTGAAGTTGTCGTATCATTGGTCATTTATAAATATTTTTTATTCTGGGTTCTTCCATGCGCTATCCAGCTAAGCAATTTTTTTTTTCTCTTAAGAGCCTTTGGTGCACCTGAAGTTGTCGTATCATTAGTCATTTATAAATATTTTTTTAATCTGGGTCTCTGTTATCCATGTTGGTTGTTGATTGAATGTTTTAACTCTTCGAACTCATAGCTATTATTGTTCTAGGGTGGCTGTGAAAGCATTTGCAGTTATTTGTTTATGGCAAATAAAACATCAGTTGGTGGCATTTTGGAGGCATTAGAGGGGCGGCAAGTTTCGAGTATGAGAACGAAATTCGTACATGCTCTTTTCTTTGCTTCTTTATGTAAAATTTGGTTAGTGAAATGAAAAAAAGATACAATAATAAAGGTACATTAGTCCATAAATGCCTCGAAGAAATACATAAGCTCTCATTCATGTGGGTGAAAGGTTTAAACATAAACCTGTTGACTTTGGATAGTTGACAATATTTTGAAGTGGTGGGAGATTCCCAATGGGTTGTTTCATGGACTTTCTATTATAGGGCGTGGGTTAAGTGTTTTTTTATTGTGGATGATGCTTTAAGTGTTTAGCGGGTGCTAGAGCCCACATACAGGTACAGATCACCAGTATTAACTAAGGTCACCTGAGTGGTTTCTTTGATAGCTTATAGTCTTACTATGTGGTGCTGGAAAGCCATCAGTGGGTGTGGGTGTTTTTGCAGCCTGCAGTACAAATGAATGTTCCAACATTTTACTAATTTAACATTTTTAGTTGCCTCTGCTAAGTAATCACCTCACAACTATTTATAGTTTATCATCTTTATACGTATAAAACCGAAAATCAAACCAGTTGCTACGTTTTGAAGATTTTGAACCCGACAAGCCAAAAGTTAAAGAAAGAAAGTGACTGCGAAACCAATCGACTCCGCCGCCGCATCGCGCGGGTAGAAAGCTAGTATATATATATATATATATATATATATATATATATATATATATTTGCACTCTTGTTAAGTATAGTAACCCTAATTCAACCTTATCCCTATGTTACGAGACAGAACCCCAACGAACTTAGTCGGGCAGAGCCTTGACATGCGTTATGGGGCTCCAGATCAATCGGAAAGGGTATACGTGATCGGGAGTTAAAACACTTAAAAAACGGGGCAATACTTTATTATTATTATTATTATTATAGATTGAATTAAATTAATATATATGAAAAGAAAGAGGGGGCGCCAAAGAGACAAAAAGAAACTGAGCAATTGTGAAGTGTGAAGTTATCCTATATTTATACTAAAATTGTTTAGCTTGAATCTCAAGCAGTAGATTCTGCTTAGGACACGTATCCATTCAAATTTTAGTGATTTGCTTTGCTTTTCATCCATGCATACGTGTACACCTATGAGGTGTTAGTTTATTTTATTATTTATTTTATTATTTATATATTATAATTAATTCAGCTGCTTCACTTATTTGACTCTTATAACTTCTAAAATATAATGTTTTATAAAACAATAAATATGTCATTAGAACGAGAATATTTGTATCTTAATTTTGAACCAAGTTTCATTAAAAACGAAGTAAGTCCAAATACAATGTATTTTTAGACGGTCACTAGGCCCATCTAGATACTTCATATTTCTAACAGTCAACTTACTCGTAATCTACCCGTTTAATAATATAAGTTTTATATACTTTATTTTAATATAGAAAATAGAAATGTCACACATATATAAGCCAATTAATTAGTATAACATTCCAACCAACTATATATAAAATAGTTTTTAAAACTATTTGGGTCGAATAATTATATTAAAAATAAAACTAGTTACTAGTGGTTAATAAATTTAAACAATCTATAATTCTTATATGATAAAAATGGAAATGTTACAACGCCCTTTCAAAAAATGTGTAACGGTTAATGCCCATTTCATTCAATACTTTCCATTTTTTCTTCTCTTTGGACATTATTCTAGAAATGTCTCTCCCTCTTCTTGCCCCGATAACGCCCATGGGGATGGTGCTTGCGGCGTTATCAAACTCTTTCATCTCCCTATAATGCCCATTACGCATGGCCTAACTAACTTCTTAATCCTTACTTAAACATGTAATTATGTCAACCGGTACCCTTTCACCGCATGTTCCCTACTTCTCTTCAACAAATGTTGATCAGGCCCAAATCAACAAATTGGTGTCTTTCTAAACATGTGTATTGCATGTTATATACTCACAGTCACTAGAGCACACTTACTTTTATTGACTCAGGTCTGGCACATTGATTTTTTTAAGGGGAAATCTTCAAAATAACCGTTGACCGGTCAAAATTTTAAAAATAACCATGTGAACCGTCATCAGGAGTCTTTTCACGAGTTCCCACGCGACTCAAGTTAAAAACTAAGAACTTTCCTCAGCAACCACTCACATTTTGCCATGTGGCAACACCCTTTCTCTCTCCTCTTTTTTTTTGTTATAAATGCCTGACAATAGACCCCTCATCTCTCTTCTCTTTCTCTCTCTCCTCTTTCTCTCTCTCTCTCTCCTTTGAGAAAGTTCAACCACCATATTCATCGGTGACCGGAAAACCACCTCATCGTCACCTGCTTCAAGTAGTGTACGCCTTGGTTTGAGTCTTGTTTTTGGGTGTCTTTTTCTAGCACTTGTGGCTGAGCTTTACCACTTATTATGGTGGAAGAAAATAGTAAGTAACAGAGAAATGATTCAACAAAGTTACAGTAGTCCAGTAAGAGAGTTCCTCTACATGTTCTGTTGGAAAAAGCCCTCATCTTTGACCTCAACAGGTCTAACAACAAACACACAAGTTCATGAACCACAAATAGCAACTCATGTTGTTAACCATCATCCAGATGTTGACATATGGTTCAGACCATTTGGTCAAGAACAAGAAGTTAATGACACTGTTGTTGATTCAGAGGAACTGAGGCTGCAAACCAATGTGTCCCACCAAGGTTTTTATTCATCATTAAAGAAGAAACAAAGAGGATCTTGAATCAGAAGATGTGAGTAAAATAGGGTCAAGAAGAATGAGTGATGTGATTTCATTGGATACTCCATTTTTTACTCCACTTGCTTCACCACCATACTTCACTCCACCTATAACTCCTGGAGATTATTCGTACAGAACTTTCAGCTCGTTGTTTCGGTCGTCAACCGATTCGAAGTTTAATAGATTACGCACTTCGGTTAGTTGCGGTCGTAGTGGTGGCAGAGGAGGAGAAGGTGAATATTTTGGCGGGGAAAGGTGGCGGAAAACGACGGTGTCGGAGAAGATGATCGGTGTATTTGCGAAGAAGATGATCGGTGACGGATGTCACACCCCAACCGATGGCGGAAACATCGGGGCGTGGCACTGAGTGAAACAGATTGTCCAGAAGTTTCCATAACAACTATAATTACCGATTATTTAAAGCAACATGTCCCATACCATGTCATAAAAGATAACATAATTATTACAGACAAGATCTAGTCAAATTGTTCTGTTTCGACAACTCAGATTTCAAATACAGACAATTGTTTATTGTTCTAGACCTTTCCTAGCCTCGATTTCATAGCAAGCAAAGCATCTAAACATCCTAAGCACCTGCCACATACGTTAAAGTAAAAGTCAATACACATAGTGTAAAGGTGAGCATACAAGTTTGATAGATATAATAGAGTTCGAAATTGTTTACGTATAACCATGGTTGTAAAAGTCGCTAGGCGCCCCCTAGTCGGTCAACCGGGGAGTTGAGAGTACTCGGCCTAGGCGGAGAGTACTCGGGGAGTACTCGGACATGTTAACTTATAAAGAAATTAGTTTTTGGAAATTAAATATATGCCAAATAAAATAAATTTACTAATATCTATAACAAAATACGTGAAAATGATATTCATTCTTTAATACGATAGGCATAGAAATTATGTTTTATTATTTTTTAAGTCAAACTCGGCCCGAGTTGACCTACTAGATACGATTTTGGCCGAGGTTAACCGCGTTTGACCGATTCCGAGTAATTAGGCGGAGTTAAAGAAAGTCGCCTCGGCATCCTACCTTGTAGCGACTACTCGGAGAGTACTCGGCCTTGGAAACCTTGTGAGCCATGTAACAAATTATCCTTAACAACCCCTGAGTGAACAGGTGCTGAGTCCAAACTATAGTACTATCGTTGCTAAGGCAGGTAGACAACATTCCATGTGTAAACATAACAAACAAGCATTCATTAGGTCACGTATCACATGCAGTAACGGTTAGCGTTAAAGTATTGCGTAGTGTGTTCGATGTGATTTAGTATAAGTAACGTATGTAACACCCAAAAGTGCGTAAAGCAAAAAGGGTTCGAGTATACTCACAGCGATTGAATTAATGGATTGAAGGGAGCGCTTAGAGCGGAAAATAGCCTGAACAATTATTAATAACATAAGCGATAGCCTGTGCGTAAAAAGGTGTGAAGTGTCAGTGGGCCGAACAGCAATCAGGTCGGATGGAAATCCGATCGGATGGCCGGTCGTTCGGGTGACAATCCGTTCGATCGGACGTTCGATTGGATGACCATTTGAGTGGACTGTTACCTTGTTTGGGATGGATGTGTTTGTGTATGATGGCTTGTCTTTTGAAGTTTTCGTTGTAGTATTTTGAAAACATAGAAGTATCTCTACCTTTCAGGTTGATCGATCGAACGACCGTTCGATCGGGCAACAATCTGATCGGTTGGACACTTTAGCGAGAACAAGTTCACGGCAGTTTGTCACTCGATCGGATGGTAGTCCGATCGGGTGGCGACCCTGGTGTATTGAACATGTCGAAAATTGTTTAAGTATTTGAAGTTTCAAAACATCTCATGGTAGGATGGTTGGTCGATCGGGTGGAAACCCGATCGGATGACAATCCGTTCGGTGTTCAAAACTCCTGGGGTTTGTATTAAAAGTCAAATGTGGGGCCAAGGTGCAAGCCGATCGGGTGACAACCCGATCGGGTGACAATCCGATCGGACAGTAGTCCGATCGGGCGACACTCCAACCTGGTCGACCTGATCGTTTACTTCCTTGGTCATTTTGATAGTTTGTCGTTTTATCGAGATGAGTTTGATAACGTATTAGACAACAGAAAACCTTGTCACGACTTAGCAACCTGATCGGACGGGAATCACCCAAATCCGACCAGTTAACTGTTCGAGACGGTGTTCCATGTTTAACCTGAAATCGGTAATCTCGTGGATAGAATCCAGATCTTGAACCAACACAACCACACGAATGAGTAGAAGGTCAGGACAAGCTCCGATTCTACCGGTTTTGAGTGCATTGAGTGTAAAAGAGTTGAAAGAAAGTTGGAAAACCATCTTTCAATCCTTTTCACCGTGAAGATGTTTAGATCTACGAAAGATCTTTGTTTATTTGTGTGGAAATCGTTCAGATCTAGGTTGTTCTTGGTGGATTGAAGCCAAAACATGAAGTTCTCAAGAACACCATGATGACATCATCCTAGAACACCTTAAATCTAGTGATTTCACGGTTAAAAGTTAAGATTCAAAAGATAGAAAGGTGTAGGAATGCGTGTAGATTAAGAAAGTACAAGATTTAGATGGAAAACTTACAAGAATCACGAGAAATCTGAAGAAAAGTGGGGAGGGAGCGCTGGTCGGACGAGATGTGCCAAAAATGGTAAGTTTGATGTTGACAGGGGGGGTATTTATAGGCTTACCATAAAAGGAAAGGGGTGAAGAGAGGCTGGTCGATCGAGTGGTTACCCTGGTCGGGTGGCAGCCCGATCGAGTGGCACCTCGATCGGATGCAGTCCGATCGGGTGGCTGCTCGATCGGCTGGCCACTCGATTGGAGGGCACGGCGCGAGGTGTTTTGCGATTTTGAATTGCGTGCCGAGCGTTGCGATGTGATAGAGTTTCCTATTCAAATTACTTTTAATCCCAACTACTATATCAACATACAATCATCCTTCCTTAATGTTCGTTTAGCGTTTGCAATTCGATTGCGATTGCGTTTCGATTGCGTTTTGATTAATCACACAACGTAAACATAAATAAACATGCACAAGTAACACATAAGGCACACACACACATATAACAATACCCAGAGCGCGTAATTCGAGTTGCGAGTGTGATTGCGATAAGCGATGAAGCGATAAAACATGCGATAAATATCGAATAAACCTCGATTATTAGTAAGTACTCCACATAATACAACTAATGTAAAGCGTAAACTAGACTATCTACGAGTCAAAGAAGTCAAAACAGGAATTGAGCAAGGAGCGACAGATCGCAATTAGCAATCTTGTCTTCCTTTGATTTCAATCTTGACTTTGAGTTTGACTTTCAAAACACGGGGTGTTACAGCTTCCCCTAGTTGAGGGAATTTCATCCCGAAATTAGGCCGAAGCCGTAACAAACAACTGTGGGTACTTCGCATTCATGTCGCTTTCGAGTTCCCAAGTGAACTCTGCGCCTCGTTTGCCTTCCCATCGGACTTTCAAAATAGGAATGCGCGAGCGTCTGAGCTGCTTGGTTTGGCGATCCATGATTTCAACAGGCTTCTCCACAAAGTGTAGTGTTTCGTTTACCTGGAGGTCATCGAGAGGTACAATTAAATCATGCTCAGCTAGGCACTTTCGGAGATTCGAAACATGGAAAGTCGGGTGGACATTACTAAGTTCCTCCGGTAGTTCGAGTCTGTAGGCGACTTTTCCAATTCTTTCCAGAATCTTAAAAGGTCCAACATATCGAGGATCTAGTTTCCCTTTCTTGCCGAATCTGACCACACCCTTCCAAGGTGATACCTTTAGGAGTACGTAGTCACCAACGTCAAATTCAAGGGGCTTGCGTCGTCTATCGGCGTAACTTTTCTGTCGACTCCGAGCTTTCAGCAGATTGTTTCGAATTTGGAGGACTTTGTCAGTCGTTTCTTGCAATAGCTCAGGACCGGTTAATTGCAAGTGACCGATCTCGTGCCATACAATTGGCGATCGACATTTTCTTTCGTATAAAGCCTCGAATGGTGTCATTTGAATGCTGGAATGATAACTGTTGTTATACGAGAATTCGACTAACGGTAGGTAAGCATCCCAATTGCCACCGAAATCTATGACACACGAACGGAGCATGTCTTCAAGAATATGAATCATTCTCTCAGTCTGACCGTCGGTTTGGGGATGGAACGCGGTACTTAGATTAAGCGTAGTACTGAGAGCTGCTTGAAACGTTTCCCATAGTCACGAGGTAAACCGAGCATCACGGTCAGAGATGATGTCGCGAGGCGTCCCATGACGACAAATGATCTCATCGGTGTAGATTCGGGCTAATTGTTCTACCTTGTAGTCTTCCCGTATTGGCAAAAAGTGAGCAGATTTGGTCAAACGGTCAACGACAACCCAGATGCTGTCGTGACTTGATGGCGTGCACGGAAGTTTCGTTATGAAATCCATAGCTATACTTTCCCACTTCCACATAGGGATCGGGGGTTGTTCAAGTAAGCAAGAGGGTCTTTGGTGTTCAGCCTTGACCTTCGAGCAAGTCAGGCACTTCCCAACGTAGAGAGCGATATCCCTCTTCATGCCCGGCCACCAGTACTTGTAGCGAAGGTCCTGGTAGATTTTGTCGGCACCGGGATGAATAAAATATCGGGATTTGTGGGCTTCGTCCATCAATATCTGTCGCAAATTGGTCCGCTTAGGGATCCAAATTCGGTCCAAAAAGTGGAATATCCCATTCGATTTATTCACAAGCTGGGCTCTATCGTGGTAGATTCTTTCCTTCTTCAGTGTGCGCTCATTAAAACAGGCATGCTAGGCTTCACGGATGAGGGTTTCGAGATCGTATTGGGCTTGGATATCACGAATGCTGAGCAGATAGCTCCGTCTGCTGAGAGCGTCGGCAACGACATTTGCTTTGCCTGGGTGATAACGAATCTCATAGTCGTAATTGTTGAGAAGTTCTACCCATTAGCGTTGATGCATATTAAGTTCCTTCTGGTCAAAGATATGTTGTAGGCTCCTATGATCGGTGAAGATCGTACACTTGGTACCATATAGGTAGTGTCGCCAAATCTTTAACGCAAAAACAACGGCGCCTAGCTCGAGATCATGGGTTGTATAGTTCTTCTCGTGGACTTTGAGCTGACGAGATGCGTAAGCAATGACCTTGTCCCGTTGCATGAGGACACAACCGAGACCAAGGTTCGAGGCATCACAATAGACAATAAAGTCGTCGCTTCTGTCGGGTAAAGTGAGAACGGGAGCATTGCAAAGCATGTGCTTGAGGGTTTGGAAAGCAGACTCTTGTTCATTTTCCCAAACAAAAGGCTTGTCTTTATGCGTGAGAGCGGCAAGCGGCACAACGATTTTTGAGAATCCTTCGATAAATCATCGATAATAGCCCGCTAGTCCGAGGAAAGAACGGACTTCAGACGGGTTCTTAGGTGTAATCCAACTCTTAACTGCCTCAATCTTCGCCGGATCGACGTGAATACCTTGACTATTGACAATGTGACCGAGGAATTGAACCTCCTCCAGCCAAAATTCGCACTTGGAGAACTTGGCATAGAGTTGATTTCCTTGGAGTAGCTCGAGAACCAAACGTAGATGTTGCGTGTGTTCGGCTTTCGACTTGGAATAGATCAAGACATCATCGATGAACACGATGACGAAGCGGTCGAGATAGGGTTTACACACGCGATTCATCAGGTCCATGAAAACCGCGGGTGCGTTAGTCAAACCAAAAGGCATGACAACGAACTCATAGTGGCCCGGGTGTGAAAAGCGGTTTTGGGTATATCCTCCTCTTGAATGCGTAACTGGTGATAGCCTGAGCGTAGATCGTTCTTGGAGAAATATGTAGCACCTTGTGTCACACCCCAACCGATGGCGGAATTATCGGGGCATGGCACTGAGCGAAACAGATTGTCCAGAAGTATCCATAACAATTATCGTTACCATTAAATTTAAAATAACATGTCCCATACCATGCCTCAAACAGTAAACAAATTATTACAGATAAAATCTAGGCAAATAATTCTGTTCCGACAACTCAGATTTATACATAGATAGTTTATTTATTGGTTTCTAGGACCTCTTTTCCTAGCTTCGATTTTATCACTGCGCAGAGAGCATCCTAGACCTTTCCTAGCCTCGATTTCACAGTGAGCTAGGCATACAAACAACTTAAGCACCTGTCAAATACGTTAAAATAAAGTCAATACATATAATGTAAAGGTGAGCATACAAGTTTGATAATAGCATATAGAGTTCGAATTCGTTTACGCATAACCAGCACGTACACCTAGAGAAATGAAGCACGTTAGTTATCGACATAGATCCATCGATACCAATGACTGCGGGTTGACTGCCCGAGGCAGTTCGCAATACATGATTACCACCGTAATCCATGCAAGTAATTGTCCTTAATAACCCCCGTGTGAACGGGTGCTGAGTCCAAACTATAGTACTATCGTTGCTAAGGCAGGTAGACAACATTCCATGTGTAAACATAACAAACAAGCATTCATAAGCCACGTATAACATGCATTAACGGTTAGCGTTCAAATAGTATTGAGTAGTGTGTTTGATGTGATTTGAATAGTTGTAACGTATGTAACACCCAAAAGTGCTTAAAGCAAAAAGGGATCGAGTATACTCACAACGGTTGATGGATTGAAGGGAGCGCTTAGCGAGTAGGGTTAGCCTGAATAGTTTGATAGCATAACGATAACTGACTCGTAAAACGATACAAGTGTGAATGGGAAGGATAGCAGTTCGGTCGGATGGTAATCCGATCGGACGGCTTGTTTGTGCGGATGACAATCCGTTCGGATGGTCATCCGGTCGGATGGTAGTCCAGTCGGATGACTATTCGAGTGGATTGTTTCTTCCTATGATGAGGATGTGTTTGTGTATGATGGCTTGTCCTTTGAAGTTTTCGTTGTAGCATTTTGAAAACATTGAAGTATCTCTATCTTTCAAGTCGGTCGATCGGACAGCCAATCGTGCGGATGACAATCCGTTCGGATGATCATCCGGTCGGACGGCGACTCTAGTGATGAGGTTACTTAGTGGAAACAAATTCACAGCAGAAGAGGCACTCGGTCAGATGTCCATACGACCGGGTGGCAACCCTGTTAATGAACATGTTGAAAATTGTTTAAGTCTTTAAAGTCCTAGTATCTCATGATCCGAAGAGTAATCCAGTCGGATGGTAGTCCGATCGGATGGCAATTCGTTCAATACTCAAACTTCAGATGGAGTTGATGAAGTGTAGGACCCAAGGTGTTATCCGTTCGGACAGCAATCCGTTCGGGTGGCTTATCCGCTCGGACAGCAGTCCGGTCGGACAACATTCTGCCCCGATTGTTCCGTTCGTCCTACACTTGGTCGTTTTGATTGTTTGTCGTTTTATCGAGACGTTTTGACAACGTGTTAACCAACAGAGTGCGTCGGCAACAACATTTGCTTTGCCTGGGTGATAACGAATCTCACAGTCGTAATCGTTGAGAAGTTCTACCTATCGGCGTTGACGCATATTAAGTTCCTTCTGATTAAAGATATGCTGTAGGCTCCTATGATCGGTGAAGATCATACACTTGGTTCCATACAGGTAGTGTCGCCAAATCTTTAACGCAAAAACAACTGCGCCTAGCTCGAGATCATGAGTTGTATAGTTCTTCTCATGGATTTTGAGCTGACGAGATGCGTAAGCTATAACCTTATCCCGTTGCATGAGAACACAACCAAGACCAAGGTTGGAAGCATCACAGTAGACAATCAAATCGTCGTTTCCGTCGGGTAATGTGAGAACAGGAGCATTGCAAAGCTTATGCTTGAGTGTTCGAAAGGTAGACTCTTGTTCAGTTCCCCAAACAAAAGGCTAGTCTTTATGCGTGAGAGCGGCAAGTGGTACGGCGATCTTTGAGAACCCTTCGATAAATCGTCGATAGTAGCCCGCTAGTCCGAGAAAAGAACGAACTTTAGACGGGTTCTTAGGCGTAATCCAACTCTTAAAAGCTTCAATCTTCGCAGGATCGACGTGAATACCTTGACTATTAACAATGTGACCCAGAAACTGAACTTCCTCCAACCAGAATTCACACTTGGCGAACTTGGCATAGAGTTGGTTCCCCTGGAGTAGCTCGAGCACCAAACGTAGATGTTGCGCGTGTTCGGCTTTCAATTTGGAATAGATCAAGACATCGTCGATGAACACGATGACGAAACGGTCGAGATATGGTTTGCACACGCGATTCATCAGATCCATGAAAACCGCGGGTGCGTTGGTTAAACCAAAGGGCATAACAACGAATTCGTAGTGGCCGTAACGAGTGCGAAACGCGGTTTTGGGTATATCCTCCTCTTGAATGCGTAGTTGGTGATAGCTTGAGCGTAGATCGATCTTTGAGAAGCACATAGCACCTTGTAGCTGATCAAACAAATCATCGATACGAGGTAGGGGATAGCGGTTCTTGATAGTTAGCTTATTCAATTCCCGATAGTCGATACACATCCTGAACGACCCATCCTTCTTTTTGACGAAAAGGACTGGCGCGCCCCAAGGAGAGGTGCTCGGGCGAATGAAGCCTTTCTCAAGTAATTCCTGGAGTTGGTTTGAGAGTTCGCGTATTTCGGACGGTGCGAGTCGGTAGGGAGCTTTGGCAATAGGGTTGGCTCCAGGAATAAGGTCGCTACGAAAGTCGATGTCACGACTTGGTGGTAGACCGGGAAGATCCTCGGGAAAAACGTTAGGAAATTCTCGAACAACAGGAACGTCTTTTACTTCCTTCTTCTCTTTCTTTTCCTTCTCCGCTACTACAATGTTAGCCAAGAAAGCTCTGTATTCCTTGCGGAGATACTTGCTAGCTTGGACACACAACATGAGCTTGAGACCTTTCGAAGCAGTTTCACCGTAAACACACAATAAATCACCATTCGCGAGCGAGAATCGAATCATCTTGTCGAAGCACACAACTTCAGCATGGTTTTCGCGAAGAAAGTCCATGCCTACTATGACATCAAAACTTCCGAGTTGCATCGGAATAAGGTCGATTGGGAAAATGTGATTGTTGAGCTCAAGAGTACAATCACGAAGAACAGAATTAACTGCGACGGTTCTTCCGGTAGCGACTTCCACATCAAACGTCGAGGAGAGTCGGGAGCGTTTACGACTAAGGAGCTTCTCGAATTCGAACGACACAAAGCAATTATCGGCTCCAGTATCAAATAAACACGAAGCATAAATACCATTCACAAGGAACGTACCATTGACCACGTTGTTGTCGGCTTGGGCTTGACGCACGTTGATGTTGAAAGTTCGTGCGCGTGCTGCTTGTTGTTGTTGTTGCTGCTGGTGTTGTTGCTGCTGCTAAGGCTGCTGCTGCTGGGGCTCATGTTTTACCACCCTGTTTGGGCACATGTTGGCAAAGTGGTTAGGATTGCCACATGCAAAGCAGGCTCTGGCATTGACCGCGGGTGCCGGAGGAGCTTGTTGACCCTAAGGGGCGGTGAGCAGAGCTTGATGAGCAGGAGCTTGTCGAACACGGCAGTTGGTAGTGAAATGGCCGTACATATTGCAATGAGCACAAAAACGGCAAGCAATGGTAGTCGGGTAATGGTAGGTACAAGTAGGGCAGAGCGGGTGTGGCCCAGTGAATGCACGCTTGGCAGGCGGTGCATTTGCCACAGGCGCCGCTACTTGACGCTGTTGGGCTGGTACAGCTTGTATCGGTGCAGCAGTATCGCACAGTTCCTGTTGCTGGAGCTGCTCTTTCTCTTGTTGTTTGATGAGGTGGTGGTTTCAGCAGTCGGTGCGGCGGTGGTAGCTTGATGCAGGTGCTTTGAAGTTTTATCCCAGACACCAGCCTTGACCCGTTTGTCGTTGATTTCAGCGGCCAGTAGATAAGTCTCTTCGATCGTCGTAGTCTTAGCCGCTTGCACGAAATCGGCAACACAGTCAGGCAGGGCTAGGATATACTTTTTGATTGGCATATCTGGAGTCTTGACCTGATCGGGACAAATGATGCTGAGCTGTTTGAAGCGAGCAGTGAGTGCAGCATTTTCACCATCCTTTTGTTGTATGTGCCAAAATTCATCCTCTAGCTTCTGACGTTCGTGAGGAGGACATAATTCTTCCAGCATGACTTCCTTGAGTTCGTCCCACAACAGACCGTAGGCTGCATCGTTCCCTCGCTTGTTCCTCTCGGCCGTCCACCAGTCTAGAGCGCGGGACTGAAAGTCGCCGGTAGCGTTCAGAGTACGGAGGTCATCAGGGCAACCGCTTTGTCGTAGAGTGACCTCAATGGATTCAAACCATTGGAACAACGCTGTGGGGCCTCCCTCGCCAGTGTATACTTTTGCCCCACAAGACTTGCATTACTTGAAATTGAAGGCTTTGGTGCTAGCTTTAGGAGCTTCGGTTCTCGACTCCTCAGACGACTTGCTGACGTTCTCGTAGACCTCACTCACAGCCTTTGCTACACTTTTAGCGATGATGGCAGCAAGGCGTTTGTCTCTCTTTTCTTGACAAGAAAGTAAGGGATGACGGGATCCAGATGACATTGTCTGCAACAGACATTGTCACAGGACTCAACACATTGTATTCGAATCTCACCTCACACGTCTACTACTTACTAAAGCTCAAGAAAACGCATAATCATGTAAACACATAGACACATAACCATGTAGAACACAGAACCACATAATAACATAAACACATAAGCACGTAGAGCACAGAAACACATAACCATATACGCATGTAATCACAGAGGCGGTCAGAATACATAAACCTATCATTTAAAGTCTGCGATTTATTCGAATATAACGGTCCCGTCTAGTATATCGATTAGCGTAGTATAAGCATATATCGTAGCATAAGGTCGTCCACAATTCAACGATTTGTTAACGTTTGAGATAGAAATGCAGTGCGAGTCGTATGTGTTGATCGAAGTGAAAGCAAAAATCGAGTAAATCTCCAAAATTTAACGCATAAACAGGTAAACACATATATAAGCACGTAAAATCGACGAAACATCAGAGCTGGCGGTTGTAAGCTCAAGATAGAAACACATAGAAATCAAGAAATAGATTGTCTGCGGCTAGTAGACTTCGACTAACCAAAGTGATTCAACTATTCGCAAGGATCCGTTGTGCACATTTGACCTTCAGGACTATGCCTTTGCCTCGATTCTTGGGCGTTTGGCACGCACCCCGTTAGTCATATTGTGACTTCAGGTCGTTGGAGTTCGTCGAGACTTTGGTGAGAGTTTGTAAAATGAGCGGAACAAGTCGTCAAGGTTAGGGTCTCACCCCTGGCTTAACAACTTCGCTCCTTTTTTGATAAAATAGAGGAGATTATTCATCAAAATAGGGATCTCACTCCTGGTTTGGCATAATTCTCCTCGTGTATAGATAAAATGCGAGTCGATTAAGCAACTTTAGTCGAGAGTTTGCGGTTTTCACACCTAATCTCGACTTAATTGCTTATTTATGGTTGAAAATTTCGAGTGCAGTGATAGTGTAGCGTGTACGAGAATAGCGAGAAAATAGTAGTAAACTTATGCAAAATCCCTAACGGACATGCATAAGTCGGTCTGTTGGTTCCTAACTATAGACTAGGTATCTAAGATATCGACCCGGACTAGGTCGACTCTTGCCTTATTCCCTATAGTTATGGCTCTGATACCAATCTGTCACACCCTAAACGATGGCGGAATCATCGGGGCACGGCACTGAGCGAAACAGATTGTCCAGAAGTATCCATAACAATTATCGTTACCATTCAATTTAAAATAACATGTCCCATACCATGCCTCAAACAGTAAACAAATTATTACAGATAAAATCTAGGCAAATAATTCTGTTCCGACAACTCAGATTTATACATAGATAGTTTATTTATTGGTTTCTAGGACCTCTTTTCCTAGCTTCGATTTCATCACTGCGCAGAGAGCATCCTAGACCTTTCCTAGCCTCGATTTCACAGTGAGCTAGGCATACAAACAACTTAAGCACCTGTCACATACGTTAAAATAAAGTCAATACATATAATGTAAAGGTGAGCATACAAGTTTGATAATAGCATATAGAGTTCGAATTCGTTTACGCATAACCAGCACGTACACCTAGAGAAATGAAGCACGTTAGTTATCGACATAGATCCATCGATACCAATGACTGCGGGTTGACTGCCCGAGGGAGTTCGCAATACATGATTACCACCGTAATCCATGCAAGTAATTGTCCTTAACAACCCCCGTGTGAACGGGTGCTGAGTCCAAACTAT
>JARYGA010024587.1:0-22506 GCA_030545235.1 Helianthus tuberosus | reverse complement strand
GCTTGAACGTGTGACTAGTTAACTTATGTGATTAATGACAATGAACCTTTATGTGATTATGTGTTATTTGTGTGTGCTTGTACGTATGCGATATGTGTATAGGTACCGAGACAACAAGGACTCGACCCGAGACCATGTGGTAACGAGTAAACATCACGCCACACATGGGCCGGTTGGGCCGCACCTCATGTAACCCACCCGAAACCCATTAGGGTGCACTACCTAGGACTAGTATATAATCCTCATGTTAGCCAAACTAGCCCATTCTTGGACAATCCACACATACTCCTCTACACTCTCTACAAACCACTAAACCCTAAGCTTCAACATCATATTTCTCCTCCTTCTTCTCGGATCCAATCAACAACCGTAGGGAACTCTCGGATCATCTCGCACACACACCCGTTTGGAAGATTCACTCACACTTTGGAACCCATACTTGAACCGGTTAGTAATTCTAGTGCAAACACATGTATTTTTCATGATTTAAGAATGATGTGTGCTTGATGTTTGAATGCTTGTTGGTTAGTGTTCATGATACTTGTTGGTTAATGATTCTTGTTATATTTCGGATGTTGATGATGATACATGATGGAGAGTATGTGATAGTATGTTATTTGCTAAGTTTATGCATGACAATGGTTAATAAGATAACATACTTGATTTCGGATATGTGGCATAAGGAACCCATGATGTTTTGTGTTTAAATGTAGTCTAAAACACTAGTTGTTGATGTTCATATAAATCGGATTGTGTGCTCTTGTGTTAAGAACCGAAAGCTTGCTAGTAGGGTGATTTGTTGATTGTTGTTCATGATTACATGTGGTGATTAAGGATGAAAACCCGGAAACAAGATGAACAAGTTTGAATAAACAATATGAACTACTTGAATATTTGATGAAGGTATGAAGAACTTGATGAACATCATAAGAGCATGATTGAATATTTGGATTCTGATTTGTTTGATCCAT
The DNA here is from genome assembly GCA_030545235.1 of Helianthus tuberosus. Lineage (NCBI taxonomy): Eukaryota > Viridiplantae > Streptophyta > Magnoliopsida > Asterales > Asteraceae > Helianthus > Helianthus tuberosus. Next base: position 21,535 of record JARYGA010024587.1, on the reverse strand, counting down.
TTTAGGAAATTTCTAGACAAATAAACATGTTTAAGGAATTTGGTTGGTTAGTACAAACTGTTACATGAAATCAGAATAGTACACTGTTCCGAATCAGTAGTTGTCCAACCGAAACCATTGGTTGCGACTCGAAACCATGCATGATGAGTCGAAACCGCCTAGTTGCGACACCGGTTGCGAGTCGCAAACACCTGGTTGCGACTCGAAACCACACTTGATCAAGCCCCAAACCTTGTGACTCGAAACCACCGTTGCGAGTCCGGTTGCGACTCGTAACCAAACCAGCACGGACCGAAACTGCGATTGCGACTCCGGTTGCGAGTCGCAAACGTCTAATTGCGACTCGAGACAATACGCAGATACAACTGTTTGGGCTTGCAATTCATTCGGACTTAATTGTTTGGGCCGGACTCTTGGGCCCAATGTACAGACCTTGTATGTTACTGTTGAACGTGAACATTGTTGATCTGCTATGATTAAACGTGTAACCCATACGTGCACTACTTGAATGCGAACCTGATTGTATGATACAACTATGATAGGACGTGAGTAGCCTCAACGTTGCTTGTTTGACTTTTCTGTGTTTTCTACCGAGCAAACCAAGGTGAGTTCACACCCTCTACAAAGCATGGGATTCCCAGGGGTCGGGAATTGGGGTTAAGGAACTGGGTTCCTCGTCCTCCTTGGGTAGGACAGTAAAGGTTCAGGAATGTAATTCCTCGTCCTCACGGACAGATAACTCGTACTAGACCAAAACTCTATCACGAAGTCCCTCATTTTTATATCGACTTAATCGCCGGGCCAATGGCGAGCGGGTCATTAGTTAGATAGCGCTATTTAGGTCTGACAAACCTCACACCGTGCCGCAGAGGACGGGCGTGAACTAATGGATCTGGGGCACGTCAATGATGATGGACATTGACAGTTTCAGGGCACATAAACATGACTACAGTCAGCAGTCGATATGGTAACGAGTCTAGTGTATACATGGGGTAGCCCCTACGGCCGAAATGCCAGATAACTAACACGGGGTAGCCCCCCACGGCTGGATAGCCAGAATAACCGGGAATAAACAAGTCACGTTTTTAACTATGGGGTAACCCCCACGGCAGGATGCCAGCTAAAGGAAACTGTTTTCGAAACAACTTAAAACGAACACCCAACCGTGAACTCACTCAACTAGTTGTTGACTCGTTACTACATGCTTTGCAGGTCCTTAGGTTCTTAAGCTGGAGCTTGCATGGAGGAGGATCGTTGTGGGACATGGACGACTGTGTGCCATGTTAAACTTTGAAACAATTAAACTTATGTTTTGTTTTTAAGACTTATGCTTCCGCTTGCAACTTAACTATGTTTTGTTTGAACACCAATTGTATTGGGTGGATTTTTATAACTACTTATATGCTTGTTCAATATGATTGGTGGCTGGATCCTGGTCAGTCACGCCTCCAAGCGGTAGTACTCCGCAGGTGGATTTTGGGGGTGTGACACTCTTCTAAAGACTAGACACGTGAAACGTGTTGTGAACACTGCTAAGTTCTTCCGGGAGTCTTAGTTTGTATATAACCGTTCCGATCCTTTCCAGGATCTTGAAAGGTCTAAAATACCGTGGGTTCAACCTCCCACGCTTTCCAAATCGTACCACGCCTTTCGAGGGCGAGATTTTCCAATATAACTATATCTCCCAACACAAATTCCAACGGTTTCCGCCACTTGTCGGCGTAGCTTCTTTATATACCCCATGCTTGACTTGATACGTTCACGTATCGGAGCGATCCTGTCTGTAATTTCTTGAACCAACTCGGGACCAGTAAATCGTTTAGCTCCGGTCTACGCCCAACACAAAGGGGACCGATACTTACGTTCATATAAAGCTTCACACAAGGCGGCCTAAACGGCGGTGTGAAAATATTATTGTAGGAAAACTCCACTAAGGGCAAGTGAGTAATCCAACTTTTCATCAAAGTTCATCACACAAGCACGTAGCATGTCTTCCAAAGTTTGTATCGTCCTATCACTTGGACCGTCCGTGTGAGGATGAGAGGCAATACTAAGGTTCAACTGTGACCCCAAACGCCTTCTGAAACATCTGCCCTATCCTTGGCACCAAAACGACCATCTCGGTCGGACAAGATAGAAACAGGCACTCCATAACGTGCCACAATTTCTCTAAGATTAATCTCTGCTAATTTCCTTGTGTTGTCTTCCTCACTGATCGGTAGGAAATATGCAGACTTGGTGAGTTGATCAATAATCACCCAAATCATAACATGCCCTCCTTAGGTTCTCGGTAGCTTTGTAATGAAATCCGTTGAGATTCGTTCCCACTTCCATAATGGAATCTCAGGTTGTTGCAGCAGCCCTGATGGTTTCTGGTATTCTGTCTTAACTTCGGCACAAGTTAGACAGTTACCCACATAAGTAGCTATATCAGCTTCCGACTTGGGCCACCCGTACTAATCCTTCAAGTCTTGGTACATCTTGTCGGATCCAGGATGGATCGAGTACCTCGACCTATGAGCCTTGTCTCAAAATAAGCGTACGTAAATTGTCGCGAAACGGAACCCAAAGTCTTTCCATGAAGTATAATGTTTCGTTTACCTTAGGCAATAATCGCACTCCCATTCCACGTAATGCTTCAGCTCATAGGTTCTCTGGTTTGAGCGCCTCTTGCTCAGCTTCACGAATCCGAGTAGCGGGATTCGTCTGTATAGTCATCCCTAAGGCTCGCACCCTTAGAGGCTTTGCGCGATCCTTACGGCTCAAAGCGTCTTGTTACAACGTTTGCCTTGTCCATGTGATACTTAATGTCACAATCATAACCATTCAGTAGCTCAATCCATCTTCGTTATCTCATGTTTAAGTCCTTCTGATCGAAGATGTGCTACAAACCCTTGTGATCAGTAAATATCGTGCAGCGTTTTCCTTACAGGTAATGACGCCAAATCTTCAACGCGCAATTACTGCACCTGGTTCAAGGTCTCTTCTCATGATTCTTTAATCAATGTGACGCGTACGTGATGACTTGGTCTCGTTGCATCAACACGCAATCGAGACCTTGTCGAGAAGCGTCACAAGAACTGCAATTCTATTGGTACTGTCAGGTGAAGACAAGATAGGTATCGTCTGGGTTAGGGTTCTTAGCGGTTGAGAAATCCTAGAAAAGTTTTCTTGGAGTCGTCTGATACAGCCTACAATCCCCAAAAATTCTTAGTTGTGTCTTTGGGACTCCTTAGTTCTTGATTGTAGGGTCGACGTGTATCCCGTTCTTATTCACCACGTGACCTAAGAATCTTGCCTCGCGAATCCAAGGTTTGCACTTCGACATCCTAGCACACAACTGTTCTTTCTCCAAGAGTCCCAAGATAAATTGCAGATGTTGCTCATGACCTTCCTTGGTCTTTGAGCATATAAGAATGTAGTCAATAAATATAATCACGATCTTATCCAGGTACGACTTACACACCCGATTTATGAGGTCCATGAATACTGCCGGTGCATTTGTTAAGCCAAACGGCATGACAAGGAACTCGTAATGCTCAAAGCGAGTCCTAAAGGTCGTTTTAGGGATACTTTCTTCTCATATCCCAAACTAGTGATATCCTGTCCTTAAGACCATCTTGGAATAGTAGCTGGGACCTTGTAGTTGGTCGATAAGTCATCAATTCTTGGTAAGGGGTATCAATTCTTGATGGTTAGTTGTCTATCTCCCTGTAACCTATGCGTAATACTTTTTCCACATTAATTCTTCTGAGTTCATCTCAGATTAGGCTGTGTACACGTATAAAAATTGTCGTCCTTCTTCCTAACGAATAAAACTGGGGCTTCCCAAGGTGAGAAGCTCGGCCTGGTAGATTTCCTCTGCCTAGCAGCTCTTACAGTTGCATCGGAGGCTCCTGTATCTTGGACGGAGCTAGTCGGTAAGGCGCCATCCATCACTGGTGCCGCTCCTGGCACTAGGTTTATCCTAAACTCATCTTGTCGCTTTGGAGGTAACCCAGGAAAGTCTTCAGGAAAGGCTTCTGGAAATTCCTTCACAACGAGGATGTCTTCTAGCTTTGGCTTCTTGGTCTCTTTATCAACAACATGAGCAAGGAAGGCTATGCAGCCTATTCGGAGGCGCTTCTGTGTCTCTATGACCAATGTGAGATGTCGCAAATCCACCGCCTTATGGGGCCTAGTGCCCTCGCATCTATTGCAAGAAGGTTGTGTACTATAAGTGTCTCATCATTCGCAAGAGGGATGCGAATGATTTTCCTTATAACGAACAACTTCAGCTCTATCCTTGGATATCCAATCCATGCTGACTACAATATCATGAATTCCCATGTCAACGGTAATAGAAGGTTCTCGCTCTCTAAGTTCCAAAATACAATCCTTAATCACCTCATTTGCTTTTATCTAACCTTCCATTTGCCAATTCTAAAGAATACGGGAGGTCTATCCTACTTGAAACTAGGCCAAGTAGTTTCTTAAGTTCTAAGGATACAAGGTTAAAGTGTAAGTATTAATCAAAATGGATGCATAGTGCTGGTTAATAGGGAATGTACCCGTAATCGCATCTAGATCCTGGCATGCTTCACGAGCTCCAATCGTGAAGACCCTTCCCTGCTTGGTTCTTCCTAGGGCAATCTTTCCTAAAGTGCCCCACGTCCCCACATTTGAAGCAACCTGGAACCCTACCATTATCGTTTCCGTCTTGGTTGCCGTCATCATTTCCTCCTTGTTTGGGATACTTCGCCCAACAGGCATCCTTGCTGTGTCCTTCTTTTCCACACCTATCGCACTTAGGCCTTAGGCATCGACCTTCATGGTGAAACTTGCATTCCTCGTATCTCGGCTTAGTCCCCAGATAAACTTTACCACCGGCCTTATTAGTGGCTCCATAAGCTTTCATGCCACGAGGCGGGTTCACTTCCCTTCTTTTGTTTGCATTAGAGTTGTCATAACTGGCTTGGGTGCCTACCTTCAGGTTTGAAAACTTTCTTTTGTTATTGCCCGAAGACTCCACATGAGTCTCCTTCTTGTTTGCCTCGGATTCCGAAAACTTTCCCATATGAAGAGCTTCTTCAGTAAGCGTAACACTCAAATCGATAGCCTTCGTGATGGTTGGAGGCTTTGCGGCAGTAACCATGCTTAGGATTTGAGGTGCAAGTCCCCAAATGAACCGCTCGATTCTCTTGAATTCCGGCTCGACAAGATAGGGAACGACCCTAGATAAATCATGGAATCACTGAATATACCTGCTACTTTCGGTCCATCCATTTTTAAGTTCCAGAATTCCGTTTCCAATTTCTGAATCTCTGCTCGAGAATAATACTTTTTGCGCATTAACTCCTTCAGTTCATCCCACGTTAATGCATATGCAGCAACTTCACCCAATGTCTGCACCTGCAGGTTCCACCACGAGAGCGCTTCGTCAAGAAACAACCCAGAAATGTACGTAATTCTTTGTTCCGGAGCACATTTGCACATTCTGTGGAGTCCATTTTCTCCACCCAGCGTACGAAGGCGACAGCACCCCTAGTGCCATTAAAATTTAGGGGCTTGCAGTCCAAGAATTGTTTATAGGTACAACCGATCGGGGGGTTATTCCCAGAGGTACCACCGCAATGTTCGGAGCGGAGGGCCTCATGCTGAGCGATGGCTTATGAGATGTGCTCTTGTAGTTCGGCTTATGTCCTTGGTAACGTATTAGTGTCTGTGTCACGTCTGGGTGGCATTTTCTTCTGGCAAAAAGGTTTGGGGTAGGTTAGACAACATTCAATAATTGTCTATGAGGTATATATCACCACAAGCAAAAATGTAACCACCTAACATCGCATGCATATATAATCATCAATGTATAAGTAAGAAAACAACCACTGAGCTTTCATATACGCTTGACAACTTGACTTATTGTTTTTATCAGAGGAAAACAAAATGAACTCGAGGTTACATCACCTCGGCCATACAAGTCCCATAATATGAAAGTAGTAGTTATTTTCCTTCTACATTGGTCTCCTTAGGTCTTTAGTTTCACAAGGACGGGTATACTTCCCAGAGATGGGGGTTGGGCATTTCTACCACATATAGGGGTGATAGAGAGTGTAAAGTTGCTGAATCTTTCCCGAGTGTTAGCCATCTTCACTTGCTTAGATATCGGTTCCCAAACGACTCGTATACGGGTAGAAGTGTCAGACACGTAGTAGGCAAAGACAGGTTTCCTACTTTGTAGAGTGCTATAGCAACTATCCAGGTATTGTTCTATTAGATGAAGATGTGAACACTTAGAAATTTTTGGATGGGTGGTGATCATTAGCTTGACCCGCAGAGTCCACCAGGATTTCCATGCACTACAAGTCGTTATTGCGTGGGCCCCCATAATAATAAATTGTCTTGCATGGTCACCCTAACTTTCCCTTGTTCAAAGCAGATGGTCAACCAGAGAGGGGACACTACAGTCCTCATACCTTCAACATGGAAAGGACCATTATGGTGGTCCACGCGCTATCATTCATTATTTTTACGCACGTATAGGCACAATGCTTAGACGTAATAGGAATAAGGGGAATTCCTAGTAGTTGGAGGGGCACCTTCAAGATGAGTACCTCATCTTCCTAGTCTGGACAAGAGTGTCTTCAATCTTGTTTCGCAAAAGCCACAGGGACCTCGTCCCACTGATGAGGGTGTTGTCCAAGGTTGCCTCCTCCACCTCACTGTCACTACCGTAGTCAGGCACCTTCGCATTCGAGAGGGAAGAACAACCATCCTCTACGGAAACAAGCTCAGGGTCTCGTTTGGTAAACACTTCTGCCATGAGCTTCGCAATAAACGCGGGGTCGATAGTCTCATTGTGCGAGTCAAGAACAATAATGGAATTCGAAGTCGAAGGTATCTCGTTCACGTCAATAATTATTCCGTACACTTATACGCATATATATTAATGAATAAATATGTTACTTAGTATAAACAGGCAAATAACTGCATCATGTCACATATAACTCTCGTTTGTCCCTTCGGGGGGGGGGGTCATTTTGTCTTTGGCAAGTCTATCTCACGTAGACTATGCTTATTTGGCACTTTAATTTGGGGTATTCTCATCCCTACTAATGTCCTTGCCTTGTCTTTTCTTTGAAAAGTGTTTGACTCATGGATCTTGGCGCTTTCGTAAATGCAATGAAAAACCCTTTTGTAAAAATGTTTTCGTGAGAGAGTCCTGGTGATTGTACTCTAGACTCGAGAAGGAATCCTAGTTCACTACAATCGAAGCTCTGATACCAAACTGTCACACCCTGACTTTTGCGGAAGCGTATTCGTGTGACTAGATCGGTTCTCATTGCATTCGATTATAATAAACAACTATATGATAAAAATGATGTTCATCCATTCATAAAGTTTAAAATATTATAAACACCAGTCATTTAAGTTTCAACAACACAATCTTTGATTTAGTTACAAACCAACAAAAGTGGATGACATCTAAGCTTGAAATTTACTCCCTGAAACAACAACAGCGCTCAAGATCCAACTTGTTTCCTGAAATACATGTAATTTTGAAAACATCAACAAAAGTTGAGCGAGTTCATGCATTTTGTATGAGTACTGATAAACTTGTAAACATTTGAGAGACTCCTTTGAAAACAGGTATGAAAAGCGTTCATGAACAGATCAATTAATGTTTTGCAAGGACATTAATGTATGTGAAGGCATAGGGAGTACTCATTATGAGTAGACTTTTGTCTTTGACGAATCTCCTCGACTGTGTCGAATTCCCTTGACTGTGTCAAATCACCTTGACTGTGTCAAATTCCCTTGACCATATCAAATCACCTTGACTGTGTCAAATCCCCCTTGACCGTTGTCGAATCACCTCGACTGGGACACTAAAGCACTCTAAGTGGTCACATAGGACCATGAGTGGGGCTCGGCCGTACCCATTAGATCTAACCTTTGTCCATGTTTCTTATGAGAGTTATTGGCATTTCAGTTTCATTCTATGCTCACATGATCTAATAGTTCATTTCATAGCCAAATCATACCATTGAAACATATGTAACATGTATTCCACCCCCCGAGAGTTATAAATCCGAAAACAGTTAAGAGAAAAGGGGGACATGAACTCACAAGTTTGTGTCCAGCTGTCTCGTATATTCAAAGGTCCTCCTACGAGTCGTACAAGTACCTACACAAGTGCCATGTTTTATTAGACGTTTAGGTCATGTAACGACTCTTTGTCTTAGTTGTTCATTAAGACTTGTTTTGGAAATATTGGTATATTTCGAGTTATATCATTGATGTTTATTATAATATTCCAAAGTATATCATTATTAGTTAAAATATTAATATTTTAACTTAAATTATATTCATCCATTTATTTGGAATATGGTCAAAATAATATATATTTTGCCTTAGTTCATTTTGCAGTTCTTTTCGTGAATATTTCCCAAGTATGGGTATAATTATCCTTGTGTAGTTTGCCAAGTATCTGTGGTGTATTCCGGTGTGTATTCGTACGTACGAGGATACGTATTTTCTTGTATTTATTAAGTATTCTTATACTAATTTTTTGTATTAAATTTTCTGGAATAATATTTCTAATAAAAATTCACCAACATATATTCTTAAAATATATAAATATTTTAAGAAACTTGTATCGAAATTTATTTATATTTCTTCCATGGCAAAAATATTTATATTTTCATATAAATCTCAAAAATAACATATTTTCAAGATTAACTTAGGAAATATTTATAAATCCATTTTCACCCCAAAAATAATATATTCTAAATTTGTTAAGAAAATATATATTTTCTCCAAAAATATCATATTTTCTAATTGTTCAAGAAAACATATATTCTTCCTTACTTAAAAATAATATATTTTCTTCTTGTAAAAAATATGACATATTTTTGTAATGTTTATAAAAATCATATTTTCGTTTTTTTGGTTTCCAAAATACCGTTTACCAAAATATACTTATGACTTTAATTCCGGAATATTTATGTAAGTTATATTCCTTGTTCGGTTTGCCCAATCTTTGGGTATAAATTATATATTTAATTCTTGAAATTTTGGTAATATTTTGTATTGTAATTTTTGGTATTTTGGTGAGTTATATTATTTCGAGTCCTAAAATAATATAACTAATACATATAATTTACAAGTAATCACACACATGGTGACATCTAAATATATATTTTCCTAAATACATATTTAGTTACTTTTATTATCAAAAACCAACCTCCAATATTTGTAATTTTTGTAACAAAAATTATGGCAAATTTTATATGAAAAACCATGGTTAAAATACACTTGTAAACACTTGTTTAAAAATATTTTTCTAAGTGTTTAATTTCTAGAAAAAAATTGCCATAGTTTCCCCCTTAAAATGGAGGTTTCCATGCTTTCAAAGCATATCATTTTCTTTTAAAAATCATCACAAATCATCAACAAATCAAACAATACTTACCAAGTGCCAAAATCATGCATTTTACACTACTTCATGAACTTGAAATTTTGTAAAAATTTGTAGTAACTTAGTATGGTGTTTAGTAAGCTTAGTTACCCTTTAAAGTGTGGTTATTTGTTTAAAAAATCATTCTTGAAGATTTTAGAACTTCACAACTTGTAAGAAGATTTTCCAAAAATATTTCTTCTTGAACTTTTCTTGCCATTAACATGTTTCTACACTTGATTAACCACTAAAAATGTGATTAGTTTCTTTAAAAATTAAGTTTATGTAAATCTTGTAATTTAACTTAGCTTCTTGAGAAAACTAGTTTTGAAATCACCCATTTACAAGATTCATAACATACTTTGATCATCATTATTTAAGAAAACATCTTCATATTTCAAGTCCATGTTTACATAAAGTATGATAATCTTGGTTTTTCACAAGATCATCCTCTCATCTTGCTAGATCATGTGTTTAATCACAATCTAGCAAGTTCCATATGATGTTTAACATCATAAACAAAAACAATCAACAATCAAGAAGCATGTATACACTTAAACAACATAGATTATTGTGATTTTTAGTCTTATGTTAGAGATTATGTTCTTGATCCTTTATGTTCTTCATGATTAGTTACTTATATCATCTTTTAACCAACATAACAAGATGTAAAATGAGATTAGAAGGATCTTACTACTAGCACAAGGCTAGGGAAGAACTCAAGATGATGAAGATGATAAACTAGGTGGATAAAAGCTCTAGAGAGTGGTCCTTCAATCTCCGATGCTTCTAGGCTTCTTAACTAAGCTCCTTGCACCTCTAGATCACCTTGGAATACTTGAGATTGAATTGAAAATGGAGGGTTATGGTGGAGGTATTGTGGTCGTGACTCGTGAGTAGAGGGGAAGAAGAGAAGGAAAAAGTGTTGTGACTAGTTTGTCTGATAACTATGCTAACTTTGTTCTGTGCATTAAGTGAACCACACTGTGTTGCATGTAATAAAGATAAAAATCTTGCAACATGAAATGCCTTTGTATGTACATGACAGAAATCAGGAAATCATTCGTCTTGTTAATTTTAATCATGCACAGTCATTAAAGCACAGATTACTGTTCATCATTGTACGGAATACATGGAAAAGTGCCAGTTGTCACAGAGTGTAGTATGGATTCTAGGGATGAAAAATTGGTCCAATAAAAAGTAGATGTTAGTATAACGAAAAATTTAAAGGAAGATATTTATATGGGGACGCAACACACGAAACAAAATGTAGAATGTAGTGTTGGAATACAACACTTGAAGTTGAATATAGTAAAGATATGTTGATAGTTAACCGTGGTAGACCCGAAATGGGATATACGAATAAGTGTAAAACATATGACAAAGGTGGTAGCATGTGATGGTGTAAGTAAGTATATCTATAGTGTCACACCCTAAAAACGTCGCAACGGAATATAAAACGTAGTGGTGACGGAAGTTGGTGCCCATTTATATCTTGATGATCGATGCATTAAATTGTTCGACATATTATCCTATTCATAACATAAGTTTTAAACATTGTGTTTCAAAACATGACATAACCACGACATAGTTAACTTGTTTTGATCCTCATGGATCTTATTACATTTGTCCCAGAAAGTTTAAAAGTTAGTCCAACATTTTAAGTGACAAAACATGAATCATCAAACACAAGATACGCCATGATTCTCGAAGCCAAACTCAAGTACCTATAGAACACGTTTAAAATCAAGTGTCAACACAAAGGAAGGTGAGTTCACATATTCAAATTTAAACAATTTGAATCCTAAGGAAAAACTTTCTGATTATGTGTTTATTATAAAACATCCATATAATTTATAGAAAGTCCATTTATTTCCTTAATAAAATCCATGGGTCATCCGTCGTAAGTTTAAAAACCTGACATTAAGGCATTTTCCCAGGTTTTGTATATTAAATTCATAGCGTCAACGTTCAGACTCGTATGTTAGTTAGACAATACGAACTATATATTTACCATGCATGGATAATCAATGCTAGACAATAACCAGAATTTAAATTCGTCGTTTGACTTGACACGGGGCGACCGGTCATGACGGGGTTGTCAACCCGATAGATCTACCAACAATTCATCGCGTGCAATACTTAATCGATTAAACGACATCATTGGCGCATGGTCCATATTGAGACCATATATGATGTCTGCCTCATGTACAATATATATATCCTACTAATACGATAAATTTAATATACAATGTTGTACAAATCCCCTGAAATCCCCACCGAAATGTAAGCCTATGCTGTTACTTACTCTCTTGAGACCAAGTAATATTCGTTCCAACCATACCATTGTTTTCCCCCAAACATATATTTATCAAAAACGTTTTATCTCGAAACGTATAATTGATCAAACTCCATATATTTTCAACAAAAAATATATATTTTATATTAAAAGATATGTTTTAATCCAAAAACATTATTAAACCCTTTTTGGCGTGTTCTACCCCAAAACATATATAAAGCAGTAAAAGAGGGATTTAGTGACACTCATCTTTGGGTGCGTATTTTTAAATAGCGCAATCTCACAGTTTGATTTCTACACGTCCTATTATATATAGGAACGATTTATAAATCAATATATCACAAAAATCCTAAGTTTCTCCGTTTCTTAGAATTGTCACATAACTTTGATATTTTCTCGAAAAGTTATCATTTTTTATTATGTTGGCACGTTAATATATATATGAGTCCATATATAAATATATTTTTAAGATTTTGCGACTTGAACGATTTTACTGGTGACGGTTATCATGTAAATCCATTTACACACCCGTTTATACGTAATATATCTATGATTTGCGCGTCGTAATATATATACATAAACGTACACATAAATTATTTTTGAAACACGCGTAATCTCATTAACTTTTATATTTTGTCATTTTTAAGGCAAGTATACATAAAATGTCTCATATGTATTCAAATTTCATGCTCTACAAATAAGTTACACATTTAACGCGATTTTTACCATTTCTATCACATAAAACGCTTAAGTATACATGCATAGTCTAAATTTCGAACATCATGTTAAAACTTAACATATTTTCACATTCACATGTTTAAATCACATAACACATTTTATCTCATAAGGTTCACTAAAAAACAACCCATACTAGTGTACATTGAAAAATGCGTATTTTAGCGATTCGGTAACGTTTTCGGGCGTCAGAAGTAACATATGACTAACCAAACACTAAGTAAACTTAAAATTAGTTAAAATACTTATTTTTCAAACTAAAAATATCAGTTTACTTACTGATTTAAATCAGTTTTATAAAAATCACTCGAAAAGCCGATTTTTGACCGTTTTAACGCATAGTTTTGCGTTAAACGTTACTATAACCATCCCAACTCGGAATGTCTTGATATTTTAACACAATACATGTTATTTACTGATTAAAATAGTGATTATATTCAGATTAGTGCAGTTTTTGTGTAAGTCACATAAATCGTGCGATTTCACGTATTTTACAACTTCTAATGCACCAAGTACAACATGCAAAGCTAGTAATGTCACACCCCGACCGCGTAAAACAACAAATCGCGGCGGAAACATCGGGGCGTGTTGCAACAGAATTAATGTTTCATAACCATGGATATCAAAAGTGTTTCGTTTTATTAAACATTGAGTAAAACCATCGTCGGGAAATCTAAACTCGATCGCCTGACGGAGTGTGGCAGGGTTACTACCAGTAAGGATGTCTTGTACCGAGTCAGGTAGGCCGTCGATGTACCTTTCGATAGCTATGTCAAGTGGGGTAACCATTGTAGGGCAAAGCAGACTCAGCTCCTCAAACCTATCAGTATACGCCCTGTGCTCACCACTATCTTGCTTCAACTCATCAAATTCCTTCTCCAAAGCTCGCTGCTCATGACGAGGACAGAATTCCCTCATCATCAGAGCCCTAAGTTCAGCCCAGGTCTGTGCGCGAGCAACTTCCGCACCTCGGTCTCTCATTACCCCATTCCACCATGTAAGAGCCCTCTTCTGAAACACGCTCGAGGAGAACTCGACCTTGCGATTATCCGGGCACTGCACGTGGCGAAAAGTATTCTCAATGCTTTCGAACCACTGAAGAAGCCCAGTTGCTCCTTCAGAACCACTAAACTTGAGTGGTTTAGCCTGGTTGAAATCCTTGTATTTGCATAGCACATTGTTGTTGTTGTTGACTTAGTTCCATTGAGCAAAGAGGTTTGGGAATTGAGCAGCCATTTGCTGCGCAATGATTTCTGCCAGCTCGGCAGTCTCTATCTGGCTTTCGCGTCGAGGAGGCATTGTCTAAAAGAGGAAACATGAAAGGAAACGAGTGAGAGAATTTAGACGAAAAGAATGAGATGAAACAAATCTGATGAAAGCAAGGATAGTGGTCATTTGTTTGTTACTACAAAGCAACAAACGACCTTGGTGATTAGTCAAAGTAAATAGGTTAAAAATAATGTATCGCGAAGACATGCTCGCCTATAAGTGAACACTCATCCCAAGAATTCCCAGGTAAGCACAACTGGTCTCGCGTCTGATGAGATGTATACGAAGTGCTTGCCTAGACAGAAAACCCAGAATACAGGCATTCACCCTTCCAGTTTGCACGTGTTCACATTATTTAAAACCCAAAACCTTGACGAGATTTTGAAAATTCAAAGGGGTTCAAAACCATATAACAGAGGGTTCAAAACCTTACAATAGAGGGTTCAAAACCTAGAAATTAATCATCCTAGAACAGATGATTAGTTTTCAAAGCGGTTTTGAAATTTATGTTCTTGTTGTGGTCGTCACCTAAGGATAGGTGACGGTATTGTTTTATGACTAAACGCAAGTAAACTCGCGTTAGGGTCCTAAGAAGGTTATAGACTAGGTCAAAGCATTACTAATAACCTAATTCCCTATAACCATTGGCTCTGATACCATCTTTCTGTCACACCCCGACCGCGTAAAACAACAAATCGCGGCGGAAACATCGGGGCGTGTTGCAACAGAATTAATGTTTCATAACCATGGATATCAAAAGTGTTTCGTTTTATTAAACATTGAGTAATTACATCGTCTGGAAATCTAAATACACTATTTAAACATGGTCTATCATTGTTATTGAGTCACTAGGCCTTGTCCAGTCCTATGTGAGCATGCATCTTATCAATCGATATCATCCAACAATACCTGAAACATATGTGAAAACGAGGTCAGCAAAGAAATGCTGGCGAGTACATAGGTTTTGTGAAAATAAGATTCATGACTTCTGTTTAAGAAAATGTTTAGTCATGAACCTTGTAATTTGCTTTGTCTTTGTAAATCATTTGAAAAATAATAAGTTCGGATGATAAGTATAAATAAGAAAATAATGCATGATTAAATGAATAACCATGTAAATGAGTTTGCATAAGATAAGTTGTTTATAAATCAATGTCTTGTGAAAAGTATGTTATTTGTATAAAATGTTCTATGTCTCAAACTGAAATGATTCAAATAACGCTATGATATGTAATACCATACAAACACTTATATATAGGAAGTACCAGCGGCGTACCCACCATGTTTGTATCATATTACACACGCATCGTTACTTAATCACTTAACCAAACCATACCAAACAATGTAAAATGTCTATGTTTAAATCAATTGTCAAATGTATTGAATAATATGTCAAAGTATTCATGTCAAGATGTAAATCATGTCAAAATGTCTATGTCAAATATCCATGTCAAATGTCTATGTCAAATATCCATGTATGGCAAGTGAAATGTCTCAACTAAACCATATGCACAAAAACAAAATATTGAAGTAAAACTTGGTTTAAATCAAAGTTATGTTTTGTGAGAAAATGCATGATCAAATGTCAATCATGTTAAAATGTTTACCCAATCGTTAACCCATTTTGTAAAATCGTTCTAGTCGTTCTTGTTTTAATTGTGAAACTACTTTATGGTCGATTCTCTAATAACATTCAAACCTTCTTGACGCGTTCCTCGCTCCATCTCGCTCTCGCTCTCGTTCTTAACAAACCCTTACCAAAGGATAAGTTAATAATTACAGATTCAGTCGCTACCCACAACCCCCACACATAACAATGGGTGCAGTAAATAACGGGATTTGTCAGATCCTATGGTACCATAACCTAATACTGGTCGGCTTGATCATTGCTAATGAATGTCATCGGTCATGTAAACTACAACCAACAAGTTTGTTCACTTTTTGAAATTGTTATTAGTTTTTGAAATCATTGTATTCGTTCTTGAAATCATTGTATTCGTTCTTGAAATCATTGTTAGCGTTCTTGAAATAATTGTTATTGTTCTTGAAACCACATAGTAATTGTTATTGAAATCATTGATAAAGCATTTAGCACATATGAGTCACCCCAAAACAGTTTGGAAAACAGTAAAAGAGGGGAATAATGTACTCGCCTGGGAGTGCTTAGGAGTCTTGAACAACTACCAAGTAAGCTAGAGGAGTCCCGGAAATCAAACGGTACCTAACATAGGTAACTACATAATTAACCCGGACCTAAATCGGAAGACTGGGTAGCAGGAGGGTTTGTAACCCAAATGAGTGTAGGAACTCATATGATATGGTTTAACAAAGCCTACATACTAAATGAAACTTAACCTAAGTATTATCGACCCATCGCGACCCATTAAGGTAACTTATGCTACTTTAACGCGTCGTGCGCGTGAAACGCGTTCGGACCGTCTAACTAGTCCTATGACAAGTGTTATATGCCTAAACATGTTACATAATCAGTTATGTGACAAAAGTTTAGGTTACATATGCTTAATTACCAATTATACATGAAAAGGGTATTCTGGTAATTTACCTAAGGCATATAAACTACCTATCATACAACTACTTAAACGATGTGACCATAGGGTATAACCTCGGAAGGTTATGCCCTATACTAGGGTCACCTAATGTATTTGGTCGGATCCTAATGATCGACCAAACTGGGTCGGGTTCGAAGGTATAAGCGATTTATCAGATCGCTTACCCTACGACCCTAGACAACGTGGTAATCAGTAGGCATAGTCCCAAGGGACTATAACCAACGTGATTACAATCACGTTGCGAAGTTCAAACGAACTTCGCATTGACCATTACTGGTCAACGCTGAAAGTCAAACAAAGTTTGACTTTCTGACTCGAAAAGCAGTAAAATAAGGAAAAGAACGAAAGAATACTTACGAAGGGTCCCCGAATGCTAAACTCGATTCAAAAATCTCAGGTATGAAACAAATGTTTCAACTTAGAGTTTCTCAAATCAAGTTTCTAGTGATTTTAGCAATGGGGGGTATGGGGTATTTATAGGAATACCCGAACCGTTAAGATCGTTTCATGGAAAACGTGCCTTAATCCCATCCGTACATGTGTTGAAATGTCATGGTGTTTAGGTGTTTCAATTCCATCCATACATGTGTTGAAATGTCATGGTGTTTAGGTGTTTCAATTCCATCCATACATGTGTTGAAATGTCATGGTGTTTAGGTGTTTCAATTCCATCCATACATGTGTTGAAATGTCATGGTGTTTAGGTGTTTAAATTCCATCCATACATGTGTTGAAATGTCATGGTGTTTAGGTGTTTCAATTCCATCCATACATGTGTTGAAATGTCATGGTGTTTAGGTGTTTCAATTCCATCCATACATGTGTTGAAATGTCATGGTGTTTAGGTGTTTAAATTCCATCCATACATGTGTTGAAATGTCATGGTGTTTAGGTGTTTCAATTCCATCCATACATGTGTTGAAATGTCATGGTGTTTAGGTGTTTAAATTCCATCCATACATGTGTTGAAATGTCATGGTGTTTAGGTGTTTAAATTCCATCCATACATGTGTTGAAATGTCATGGTACCAAAATTCCATCCTTATCCGCTGACTAAGCAAGTTTAGAATGTGTGGTTGTGAATTAAACAACGGCTAATACATCGAATCTGGTCCCGAATGCGAAAAACGAACCAAATGACGTGACGAATGGATTTTTCTTATGGCGAACACTAAAATAAAATATTTTAGTGCTAACATAATTTTTTGGATGTCCGGATGTATTCAGAACGTAAGTTATGCGCGAAAATGCAAACTTGTGCACTTTTTGACACTTTTAGTCCCTGAATGACCCAAAAGTTTATTTTAGCACACCGAACCCCTCAAATCCTATTTCTAAGCTATGTAAAGGATATTTATGGTATGTTTAACTTATGGTCATGTTCCGGAAGGTCTGTTACAGTTCAAATTGGCATACTTTCGCAGTTTGTCAAATTTAGTCCCTGTAAGCGATTAAACTTTGATTTCACCACACCAAACCTTCCAAAACTTATATCTAAGTTATGTAAAGGTTATTTAAGGTATGTTAAGCCTATGTCACTATTCCGGAGTGTTTGTTGCATTAAACTGGTTATATTTACGCATCAGTGCGCGTATAACCTTCCAGAAAGCGATTTAGAGTTTGAAATCGAACAAAAATTGATATGTGCAAATGATACACATATTTTTTTACAAATCCCAAGTATGAAATACAATATTTCATTGGTTTGGTATTTGTTTGATGGCCGTGGAGGCACAGGTGTTACAGTCTCCCCTACTTTAGGAAATTTCGTCCCGAAATTTATTTAGAGGAAACTTGTGAGAGCTTGAAAACATGAAATTGAAAAGATCGAACAACATTGGTTAGGGTTCTTGAACTTCTAGTAACCTTAATAACATTATGTTTGCAATGTAAGAGGGATACTTATATACAAGTATATGAAGCATCATTGGTGCGTCCACCGTACCTCCATTACATCGTTGTCATTTTGTTATTGTTGTCGCTATCGGTTCTTACACATAATAAATCTTACTGGTTTTCTGTGCACTAAATTTCATAATTATGTACGCGTCCATAATTAGACAATTCCTTGCCCAGTTCACACAGTCTATTTTATAATGTGTAGTGTGAAACCAAGTGAACAATCCTGTGATGAGTGTGACTAGACCGCCATAGAATCCCTTTAATCAAATCATTAAATGATCTAAATAGACTATCAAGGAGTCTGTTCAGCTACATCACTAGATGTCGTTCTTTAACCAAATTGTGAATCAATCTTTTTTACTAGACCACTAAAGGGTCTCTTATGAATCATGGAGTAGTACTATATAATCCAAGGGTCTTAACTTTTACATAGAAGCCCATTAAGGATTTAAGGTAGTACCTTTTTGAATATCCTGCTACGAATCCCTCATATGAAGATATGAAAGATTCTGCGAGGATTTGGATAACGAATATCCAGAGTATTAAAAACACAAAAAAAATGCATAAAAGAAAACATAAGATGAATAAACACATAGTCACATAATTGCATACTCGTTCACTCGCATAATCGTTCAATTTGACCTATAATTTGTTATCTTTGGACACGGGTATTTAAAGCATACCAGAAACCCAATCCGTGGATTTCCTTTGGCACTTTAAATATTTTCAAGAATCTAACTATGAAGATAGGAAGATCTTAAAAGGAATTCGGTTTGTCCTAATTGAGTTGTTTTGTACATTTTAAAGTGTACAAGGAATTCAATCAGGGCTCCGATGTCAACGAAGGTGTTGATCGTGATCGGCTCAGGACATGAATAGATCAAGATGTCATCAATAATAACAATGACGATCTGATCCAAAAAGGCTTGCAGACTCCATTTATTAAGTTCTTGAAGATGGCTGGAGTATTTGTCAACCTAAAAGGCATGACTGTAAACTCGTAATGGCCATACTTCATGCAGAAAACCGTTTTGGGAATATCTTCTTCGAGAATACAAAGTTGATGATACCCAAAATGCAAATCGATCTTGGAAAAGCATGAACGCTATGCAGTTGATCGGAGAAATCGTTGATTTAAGGTAGGGGGATATCGATTCTTGATGGTAAGATTACTAGGCTTACGTTAATCGATATACATTCGAAAAGATCCATTTTTCTTTTCACAAAGAGAACATGAGTTTCTCCAAGGTGAAAAGTTCGGACGGATGAATCCTTTATCAGACAACTCTTGAAGCTGTTTTGATAATTCTTGCATCTCGAACGGTGCAAGATGATAAAATACTTTAGATTTAAAGAAACCAGTGTTTGAGGTTCTTAGGGAGATCTCAAGTGATCGTAAAAATGACAGAACCACACGAGTAGTTTTGTCTTTGTGTTGACATCACAAGGTTGAATCAAACATTCATACAATAGCATTAGTTAGAAAATAAAACCACAAATTTTTTATTTATATAACAACCGCATTGTCTTTAAATGTTACAAGATACCAACCATAGGAAAAACAAAATACTAATTGTTCACTCCTTCATCAATGAGTGCCTCATTGATGTTAAACACTCGACCACGTGCTGGATTCACATTGACGTTGACATTCGCATTTGGGTTTGCGTTAGCATTTGCATTCACCAGTCTTGGGCAGTTGTGGCGGAAGTGACCAATCTCTCCGCAGTTGAAACATGAACCTAGTGGAAATCTCGCAGCATTCCCTTGAACCGGAGTTTGAACCTGAGCAGCCTGATTTTGTCCCAAACGACAAATCTTGGCCAAATGCCCAAGTTTACCACACGTCGTGCATTGCCAGCAAGCTTGTTGTACTGCGTGATGACCGTTGCAGCGTGCACAATAAGGTGCGGTACCGGCATATGCTTTCTTTGCAGGTGGCTGAGCTGGTTGGTTCCGCGGGTTCTGTGCAGTCTGTGCTGTAACAGCAAAATTTTGGGCACCCTTTCGCTTCTTTGATTTCTTTGACGTCTCACCTTCCTTACCCTTCTTGTTTTGGCCTTTCTTGCTTTCCTCCTTGTCAGCTGACTGTTTCTTGCCCTTGTCACCCTTCCTGTGTAACTTGTTCTTCCGTATCTGCGACTCAGTCAATGTCGCTGATAACTCGATCGCCTGACGGAGTGTGGCAGGGTTACTACCAGTAAGGATGTCTTGTACCGAGCCAGGTAGGCCGTCGATGTACCTTTCGATAGCTATGTCAAGTGGGGTAACCATTGTAGGGCAAAGCAGACTCAGCTCCTCAAACCTATCAGTATACGCCCTGTGCTCACCACTATCTTGCTTCAACTCATCAAATTCCTTCTCCAAAGCTCGCTGCTCATGACGAGGACAGAATTCCCTCATCATCAGAGCCCTAAGTTCAGCCCAGGTCTGTGCGAGAGCAACTTCCGCACCTCGGTCTCTCATTACCCCATTCCACCATGTAAGAGCCCTCTTCTAAAACACGCTCGAGGAGAACTCGACCTTGCGATTATCCGGGCACTGCACGTGGCGAAAAGTATTCTCAATGCTTTCGAACCACTGAAGAAGCCCAGTTGCTCCTTCAGAACCACTAAACTTGAGTGGTTTAGCCTGGTTGAAATCCTTGTATTTGCATAGCACATTGTTGTTGTTGTTGGCTTGGTTCCATTGAGCAAAGAGGTTTGGGAATTGAGCAGCCATTTGCTGCGCAATGATTTCTGCCAGCTCGGCAGTCTCTATCTGGCTTTCGCGTCGAGGAGGCATTGTCTAAAAGAGGAAACATGAAAGGAAATGAGTGAGAGAATTTAGACGAAAAGAATGAGATGAAACAAATCTGATGAAAGCAAGGATAGTGGTCATTTGTTTGTTACTACAAAGCAACAAACGACCTTGGTGATTAGTCAAAGTAAATAGGTTAAAAATAATGTATCGCGAAGACATGCTCGCCTATAAGTGAACACTCATCCCAAGAATTCCCAGGTAAGCACAACTGGTCTCGCGTCTGATGAGATGTATACGAAGTGCTTGCCTAGACAGAAAACCCAGAATACAGGCATTCACCCTTCCAGTTTGCACGTGTTCACATTATTTAAAACCCAAAACCTTGACGAGATTTTGAAAATTCAAAGGGGTTCAAAACCATATAACAGAGGGTTCAAAACCTTACAATAGAGGGTTCAAAACCTAGAAATTAATCATCCTAGAACAGATGATTAGTTTTCAAAGCGGTTTTGAAATTTATGTTCTTGTTGTGGTCGTCACCTAAGGATAGGTGACGGTATTGTTTTATGACTAAACGCAAGT